>CAUYQG010100762.1:0-79234 GCA_963574415.1 Tarsius wallacei | reverse complement strand
AAAATTTTTTAAATTGAGAACTGCTTATTTTCCTTGGAATTTTGTGAAAATTCTTGGAAACCTGGGGTGAACATGATATTTTCCAGAAAGGATTTTTATTTGCTTCTGATGGGTGCTTAGGGGCTCTAATAATCATTGGGGCCACGTTGAAGTAAATTTTCAGCTTGATTTTTTTTCGAGACAGCAAGTTGTATGAATTCACGCTGTAAACAGTGTGAAGTCCAAATGTGGTTCTAAATCCATGGGGAAGACTTTTTTCCTCTGTTCAATTCCAACATCCTAGACAGGCGGTGAAGTCTCCTGCAGGGGCAAGTATGTGTGTGTTGAAGGGGGTATTCTGATTGACTCACCTGTAGCACACCATACCAAGAGTGTCATTTGGGGGGTATCTCCTTTACGTGTGAGTAGATTCCCCACTCTGGGAGTGCCATAGACTTTGTTATCCATCCCCTGAGCCCCTTTGGTTAAGGAAACAGATGTTAGCATTGCAAGATTTGGCAAGAAATTGTCTACATTCTTCAGAGTTCCCTGACTTCAACAGTTCCTGGTCTGAGTATTCTGTTTTGGCCAGGCTGACCTTGCATTCAAGAAGTTGTGAAGTTTGGAATCTAATGTATTTATGGTGCAGGTTGCTCCAAGCATCTGCTTCTCCATGGTTCCAGGAAGTATCTCATCCTGTTCTTTTGATGACCCTTCAGAGGGTGGAAGTGGTGTAGCTAAAGCCAGTATCCATCTCTGTGTACCAGGCATAAAATGGCATGAACTACAGAAAATATACAGCAAGGTGTTATTGGGCTCAATGTTGGGGGGGGTGGCCTCAGATGTAGGATCAGATGAGGGTGTCAGGAAAGGCCTCATGAAGTAAGGTTGTTGGTGTTCTTGGAGAACAGGAGGGATGTGAGTACACTCTATTTGAGGGCAGCATTGGAAAGTGTGGAGTGGACTGTAAAGGTAGGGAAAGGCAATGTGAACACAGGGAAACACTGGGGTCCCTCCAGGGTTCCAGAGGACAGCACACAGGCAGATAGCAAGTGCGGGGACTGAGAAGGTGGTATGGAGACTCCAAGAGCCCTCTGGGCTTCAGCTTAGGTTCCTACAGGACTGGAACACTCACAGCCCCACCCCACTCCTGCTTGCTCTGTCTCCCAGCATCTTAAAAGTAACAGGCCCACATCTGGGCATCTTAGAGAGCCCTCTAGATAAAAACTGTTCTCCCTATTGGAGAAAGACAAAAGCCTGTCCTCCTCCCTCCGAACGGAGAAACTGAGTGCTGTTTAAGTGTCCCACAACCCACAGGGTAGCAAGTTCTGGTTCTGGGTGTTCTAGTCCTAAGCAGTTCCTGGGAACTGAGACCGAGTCAGCACACTTCCTCTTTATAGGACCATAAACCCCACCCCGCCCACCACCATTCACATGGGCTGCCCCAGGTCCTCTTCTGTATCTTGGGTGGGGATGGAGGAGCCCAGAACTCATTTGACTTTGGGACATGGGATCTTTAGGACCTGGTAGGTGATGCTGGGTCTACTCCCAGCCACCACAGAGCCAGCCCAATATGGCACCTAGAAAAAAGTGGGTTTGGGGAGGGTGAGTGGGCCTTGGTCTGAAGTAGACATTTTCTTGCTTTCAGACCCAGCCAATGAGCCCAAGGGAGCCTCAGGATCTCCTTCTCCTGTGGAGACAGGCTGTGGCACTCCGGAGACACCTGGCTGAGCTGCGTGCAACCACTGAGAGGTGGGTGCCAGCTGCCCACCTGAGGCCAGGGACCATGCTGCCAGGAACCAAGGTCCCATCCAGAGAGAAGAAGGGGCACTTCCCATAGGTGCAGCAGTTCTGGCTTGTGGACCCCTCACCCAGCCCTGCCTGGCCAATGGGAGTGGTGGTGAAGGTGGCCTGGGGTGGGCAGTGGGAGAGGGACAAATAGGCAGAGGAAGCAGGCAAGGGTTAGCTGGGATAGATTAGAAGAGGACAGAGCAGTTATAAGGACACTATGGCAGTTGAGGACATCTACCTGGGTGGAGCTTCTGGGGTCCATCCAGTCCTTGCTGGGCACTACACAAGTATGTCCTGGGGTCATCCCAACAACCCTTGAGATACATAGCACCTCTCCTTACACATGATTTCTTGATGAAGGCCACTGAGACCTGAAATGGCCAGGCTGGACACCCCCTGCTCACCCATCCCGGGCTGCCTACCTGGTGTTTGGTAACACATGGGACAATCAGTGCCACGTAGTGGGGGCTTCTCCTCAGGATGGCTGAAGAGGGGGCCCACCTCTCTCAGCTGGAGCCTGCAGATGGGTCCTGAGCTCAGCCATGGGTGCTGTCCTTGTCTCCCAGGGGTCTCGCTGACATGCAGGCAGCCGTGGCCAGGACAGCCCGGCGCCTGCACACAGCCTGCCTGAATCTCGACTCCAACCTGCGGCTGGCAGCTGGCAGCACGGCCAGCACCCTGGGGCAGCAGCTGCGGGACAAGGTGGCGGAGATGCTGCAGCTACAGGGCCGCTGGGATGCAGAGAAGGTGGCTCTCCAGGCCAGGTGGGTATCTGGGGCCAGTAGGCTCTCATGGAGAGGGTGAGGGGGTGGGGCAGGGGCACCCCATCATCCCCTTCCAGCTGCCAAGTAGCTGCAGTTTCCAAGGTTTAGTCACATCACTCATGTGCGGTGTGGGGTCCTGATGCCTGCCCAGCATTCTGACACCAGAGTGGTTCGCCCATGGTGCACATAGTTCATAGTCAACACCCCAGTGGCTGCAAGACAGTCTGTAAGGTGGTGGCCTGAATCTCCCAGAGACAAACGTTGGGGTCTCCCTCCCTTAAAGATACAGGGAAGACAGCAGGGAACATGTTTGGACCATTTCCTCAAGTTGGTTCCCAGAAGTGGAATTTTCAGGTCTAACAACAGGAACATTTTTCCAGGGGTGAAAGTTTGTCTTAGGTAAATCGTTTAAGAGGCTAAGGCAAGCAGAAGGGCCAGGCCCCCTCCTGCCTGGTGCCACAACACCAACATCCCATGTGGGAGTCTATGAGCCTCACAGTAAGCACGGAAAGCTCTGGGCACACAACCCACACTGGGGCTCAGAAGCTTCAATAGATAATGGGGAGGCAGCTCCCAATTAAAGCCTAACCTGCTGGCCACAGGGACAATTTCACAGAATCCGGGTGTCTAGGGCTCACTTGGCCACAAATTCTCTGCCAGGCTGACAGGCATAATCTCTTCCTACCCTCTGGGAGCCAACTGAGTCAAGCGCACTCCCAAAGGAGCATGATATGGGGTCCAGAGAGTGCTGGACAGCCTGCCACAGCACCCCAGGGCCTGAACCACAGGAAGGCAGTTCTGGGTGCCATGGGGGAGCCAGGGGTCTTTGAGAAGAAAGTGGATCCTGGGAAAGAAGGAAGGAACAGTGATATCAATGATTGTTAGACCAATGGTGGCAGAAGTGTTCAGACAGAGGGACCAGCCAGGGCAAAGGTCTGGAGGTGAGCACCCATCTGCTGTGGCACAAGGACAGGGACAGAGCCTCAAGCAGCCACTGGACATGAGGCTAGAGAACTGGGTCAGGGTGTGGGCCTTGAATGCTGAATTCACATTTTCCATTTTATTCCTGAGACAGCAGGGGCCACTGAAGGTTCTATAGTAGGGGGAGGTATATGATCAGACAGGGGACTGAGGCCCACTCAGACCACAGTGTAGCCCCAGGGCAGAGAGGTAAACACCAGCAGGGAGGTCACACCATTAGAAGAGTCTGGACAGAGCCAGGGCGTTCTCAGGATCCTCATGTGCCAGACTCTGCCCTCTGCCCTTCCTACCCATTCCTTCTCCCCCTTCCAACCCCCCCCACACACACTGCCCACTTATTTACAGACTCTCGGAGCAATCGCTGCTGGTAGAGAAGCTCACAGAGCAAAAAGGGAAGAAAGAGAGAACCATCATGTCCCTCAGAATGGATGTTGAGAAACTGGTTTGTGGGACTGGGAAGGGGGGCTGGCTGCACAGTACTGAGGGGTCTGTCTGCCTTACTAAGGCGTCTCCCCGGCCACAGGAATCCCAGCGCAGTGGAAGCCAGGGGGTAGTGGACAGTTTAAGGGATGAAGTTGCGTCCCTGCAGCACGTGTTGGCAAGCATCGCGAAGGTGCGGCTGGTCTTCCGTCCATCCAGTGGTGAAGGCACAGGTGACCCACAGGGACTCCGGGGATTATCTGGATGGTCCCCACTGAATCACGGCCCTGCGCTCTCTCCCCCTTCGTCCCTTCCTTTCTGTGCCCTGAAGGTGGCCCAGGAGGACACCAGCTGCCCAGAGCTGGCATGGAGCAGCACTGAAGGCAAGGAACCACAGCGTCGACTAGGGAGCCCTCCACGAACCATGTTCCCCCATCGGGCACTGTCCCCACCACGGGCCCACTCCCCAGCCACCCCAGACCCCACACTGCAGGCAGTGCAGGCAGCCTTTGAGAGGCGGCGGCAGCAGGAGCAGGTAGGCAGCTGCAGCCCTCAGGGCACCCTGTCTCCCCAGTGGCAGAGGTATGAAACTCCAGGCTGAGGTGCCATTATGGGGTCTGCCTCTGAGCTCTACAGCCCTAGGGAGGAGGATCTGGTTTTATTAGGGTCCTTTCTGGGGGACTTGGGAGCCCCAGCAGGCCTCTGTGGACAGAGACTTGCCTAGGCCAAAGGGGCTCACCCCATGTCCCCACCTCGCAGAAGCTGAGCCTGCAGCTGGAGTCCTCTCAGGCAGTGGCGGCCACACTCAGAGAGCAGCTGTCTGAGTCCCGGCGGGAACTGCGGGTCTCACAGAGGCTCTTGCGGGAACGAGAGGTCCTTCGGGGCCAGCTAGAGGCCCAGAGGCTTGAGGCACAGCACTGCCAGGAGTCCTGCAAGCTCCTGGGAAGGTGACAGGGGCAGAAGGGGGCTGGGCAGGGACAGGGCAGTGTGGGGCCGGGACAGTCCCAACCTGGTCGTCTCCCTCCATGAGACCTTCCAGCAGAAGAGGGGAGGGGCTGCATCTCCCAGACAAAGACTGCTCTTGTCCAGGCTACCTGCCTCACCCCTCACCCCCTAATGTATTGAGAGCATGCTGGCTTTCCTCATCTGGGTCCATTTGGGCAGAATTCACCCTGGAACCCCCTTCCCAAAGCTGAGTACATACCTTTTGCTGCATCCAAAGTTGCCCACACAACCCAGCCCTGTAGCCTGGAGCTGTGCTGTCTCCTACCTCCCACCTGGCCCCAGGACTCCCTCTGTCAGTCCCTCTGTCTTTCCCTCTTCCCTACCTCAAAACTTATCCATAAAACCCCATCTGCTGGCATGTCTGGCAGATCAAGTGGTTCTGGGACAGTTGGCCGTGAGACTCTCTGGATGCTTCCATGCACGTCTTACTGCCCTGGGGTTGGTGGGAGAGAGCGGTGTGTGGTATGGATCCCCCAGGGCCTACACAAGTGCATGACAGGCTCAGTAGGGCTTCCCAATTCACACGCTGCTTTAAGAAGGGAAGAGTATGATCCAGGGTGGGCCTGCAGGTCAGGAAGGCTTCCTGCAGGTGGCAGAGAGAGGGAGATGAGATGGCCCACTCCACTGGGAACAAAGACAACCACCCACCACCCCACTGCCTGCTCACTCTCCCTCATGGTGGGGAGGAGGACCATGTGCCCTTCCCGGCTGCTCCTACTCTGAGTTTCCTGAGAGTGGGATGGATGTTGGGGCAGGAGGTACAATCTGAATCAGTCCAATCCCATTCCCCACCACCAGAGGCACAGGGAGAGTCAGGCATGGGCATACGGATCAGGTCAGTCCCGAGTAAGGGCATGAGAATGCAAGCAAAGGACGGGACCAGAAGGTGATCCTTCAGACCAGAAGCCTGGAGGGGCAGGAAGTACCTCCCCAGCGGAGAATCAGGAGTAAGCAGGAAGCATGGAACAGCACTGTGAGTAGTTGAGACCTGGAGTTCTGGTGTGAGCTGCGAGGCAGGCACACACCTAGCTGCCAGGGAGGGCCTACCTACTCCGCTGAGAGCAGAAGGCAGTGGGACCAGAAGGCAGTGGGACCAAGGCTGTTGTAGGCAAGAGCACAACAGAGGTGACCTTAGGAGGTGGACAGACCTGGGTGGCCCACAACTTGAGGGTAGAGGGGCTAGATCCAAGGGGTACCTGGGAAATGGGGAACCTCAGGAGTGGGATGCTGCAGGGGCCGGGGTGGGAGGGGGAGCCCTGAGATTCAGATTTGTGCTGACGGGGACTTGAGAACAGCTTTGCATAGGGTATGTGAGATCCCAGGGGTCCTGGGCTACAGTAGGACAAGCAGATCTGGAGCTGGGTAGGGATACCAGGAAAGGGGGGTGGGTGGGGAATGTGTGTCCTTTCCTTCCAGAAGATTTTTGCAAGGATTCCCTGAACATGACCCAGGGTGGAAGAGAGCTGAGCATGCTAGGACGTGCCAGTCAGCAAGACCCCATGTGCTTTGGGGGCTCCCTCTACCCATAGTGGCCCCTGGGGCCAGCATCCACCCACTCAACACTCCTAGGCACACAACCGTGCCCTGCATGCATGTGTCCAGGGCTATCCTTGTGCTCCTCCTTCCCTGATGCGTGTTCTGGAGTGGCTCTAACCTCTGCCCCCCACCTCTCAGGGAGAAGGCAGCTCTGGAAGCAGTGGTGGAGGAACTGAAAGGGAAGATAGACATTGCAGACGCAGAGAAGCAGAAGCTGGAGGCCGAGACCTCAGAGCTACGGAGGAGCCTCTTGCTGCGGGCGGAGCAGAAGGAAGAGCTGGCACTGCAGGAGGAGCGAAGCTGCAGGGCATTGGAGACCAGGTGGGTCCTCAGAGGGTGGTATGTGCAGGATTCTTCCCACAGGAGAGACGAGGCTCTGCTCCTGGCAAGCTACCTCTCTGGGCCTCAGTGTCTTCATCCATGAAACGGGCCTGTTTCCCCACCAGTGTCATCTCAGAAAGTCGGGGTGTCCCCAGTGAGGCAGGGCGTAAGGGGGTCTCCAGGATCCCCCCCAGGCTGAACCATCCCTCCTCGACCCAGACTCCCATGCCAACATCGGGCCCAACACCCTGCCCTGTGCAAGCCCATCACCCTGTGGATTCAGCAAAGGTGGGTGTCCCCACCCCCAGCCTGTGTGCACATGCACACACATGTGAACACAAACCTCAGTCAGGTGTGTTGACTAAGAACACCACCCACTCTCCAGCCCAGAAATGGAGGACTCCATGATTTCTTGTCTCTTGAGAGTACCTCATGTTCCTTTGGGGGCTCCCTGATCTTGGAGAGAGTTGTGGGGGCCACCTGCCCACAGTCCTGTGGGAGGACCCCCACTCACCCTGGGACAACCTCATGACCTCTGCCCTCTGGTCTCGGAGCTCAGTCAAGGGCGCCTGCAGCAACTGGAGGAGAAGGTCTCGACGCTCAGGAAGGAGCTGGCGTCAGCCCGGGAGGCTCTGAACGCGGTACAGCTGCAGAGGGACATTGTGGAGAGCGAGCGGGAGGGCCTGCGCAGCGCCCTGGCCCGGGTACACTTCACCTCTCTCTCCCCGTCTGCCCCAGCCCATCCTGGCCTCCCTGACCTCGCCTCCCACCTCCCTGTCACATGCCCACCTGGGCCCTCAGTCCATTGCCAGAGCTTCCAAAATCCCCAACAGACTTTCCCAACCAGCGAGCCCTGGTCCCCAGCTGCTCTCTGCTGGCCATGTCTACTTCTTCGTGGCCTCTCCCTGGGCTACTGGCCACCTCTTCTGGCTGGAGCCTCAATACTCAGGGCCCATTGGCCCCAAGGCCTTCCCACTGTGAGAAAACCTCCATGTGTCACATCACATCTCCAGCTTGCACACTTCCACAACACGGGGCTCATTTCTTTTCTGGCACCAACACCTCTTCCTGGGAACCTGAAGGTCCCTCCCTGGCATCCCCCTCCCTGCCCCAGGCCGAGTCCAGCAACGCTGACCTGGAGCTGCTCATGAGGAGGCTGAAATCAGAGGGAGTGGAGCAAAGGGACTCCCTGGCCACGATGGCTGCCCTCATGGAGGGGCTGGCTCAGGACAAGGGCACCCTGAACCACCTGGTTCTCCAGGTGAGGTGAGGCTCACCCTGAGCCTGTTTCTCTTAGGGTTGCAATGAAACTCTGTCCCAGTGCTTGGTCTCCCAGCCCCAGGCCCCTCCTTCCATCTACTCTCCGCAGATGTTTTCCATTCCTGGACTGAGGCCTATCCTCCTTGGCAGGTTTAGGGGGAAGGATGAGGGAGCCTGACCAGCCCTGGCCAGGCCTGAGGAAAGGAAGGCAATGCCCACTGGGGCAGGCCAAGGGAGCACAGGCTGGGTGCAGAACCCTTCTGTCCCCATGGTGGCAGCTGGAGCAGGAGCGGGACCAGCTGCGGGAGCAGTGGAAGGCGCTGGAGCAGGAGCGGACAGATGCCGAGGAGCAGCTGGCACAGGCAAAGCAGCAGCTGGCACACGAACAGGCAGAGCACCAGGGCCTACAGCAGGCCTGTGGGCGCCTGGAGCAGCGGCAGGAGCAACTGGAGAAGCGGGCAGCCCTGCTTGGGCACGAGAGGGCCCAGCTCCTGGAGCAGGTGGGCCAGGTGAGAGCATCCACACAGCAGGGCTGCTGCCTGCTCTGGACTATGGCCTGTTTACAGGTCCCACAGAGGCTCTTGGTGCCTTTGGAAGTCATGTGGGCTTGGGATGCCAACACCAGCACTTTCTGTCATGCTCACTGACCTGATGTGGAGGTTGGGGGTGGGAGCAAGGGGAGGCATTTGCAAAGATTTGGCTCTGGCCTGTCCACCACATCCATTCTGTCCCAGGCAGGAAGTCCCAGGCTTCAGGTTGAGAAATTTCTGCAAAATTGGCCCTTAAGGGTCTTTGCTCTTTCCTCCTTTGTCTCATTTCTCCCTGGTTTATATCCAGCTGAATTCTCTAACCACTTATTCATTCATATATTCATGCATTCATTCCCAATTCTTCTATCTTTTGCCAAGGAGTCTTGACTTAATGGAGAATGAAACTGAAGCAGTTTGCGTTTTGTTTTTGTTTTTTCCCAATCCTACCTTGTTGATCTATGTAGAAACCTATCCCTGCTGAGTCTCAAGCCCCTGTGGCATTCAGATTCCATAGTCCTTGTCACATTCAGAACAGCACTACCTTCTTCCCATTTTCAGATTCTGTCTCATCCCTTTTTTTTTTTTTTTTGGTCTTTTTCCTTTTTTTATTGAAGTATAGTTGACATTCAATAAGTTGATGTACAGTGCCAATGAGTTTTGGACATCATATGCACCTGTGTGGCCACCACTGCGATCAAGATGTAGAACAATTTTGTTATCCCTGCAGGTTCCCACATGTCCCTCTAGTCATTGCCTGAACACCCCTGGCCTCCCACCCAGGCAACCTCTGTTCCAGTGTGTACCACCAAATTGGTTGCACCTGTTTTAGAACTTCTTGTAAATGGAGCCATGCAGTATGGACTCTTTTGTGTCCAGCTTCTCTCTCTCAACATAATGTCTTTGAGATTCATCCACATTGTTAAGTGTATCCACAGCTCTTTTATTTATTTATTTATTTATTTATTTATTGCAGTTATATTCCATGGTATGAATAAACCACATCTGGTTACTTATCTGCCTGTTGTTGGATATTTGAGTTTGGGACTATAACGGACAAGACTGCTATGAAACTTACTGTACAAGTCGTGTACATATATTTTTATGTTATGAGTAAATATACAGGAGCAAATTTGTGGACTCATTGTGCAGGTGTGTTTTGAACTTCTTTAAAAGAAAACACCAAGCAGCTTTCCAAAGTGGAGAAATCATTTTTCTCTACTGTCAGCAATCTAGGAGAGTTCTAGTTGATCCTTGGCCTTGCCAACATTTGGTGTTGTTTTTAAATTTTTTTAGCTATTCTATGTGTGTAAAGTTATGTATATATGTCACTGAGGTTTTCATCTGCATTTCCCTGATAACTAAATATGTTGAGCACTAAATATATTGAATATTTATTTACTTTGTTTTTATCAATTTTCTGTTCAAGTCTTTTCCCCATGTTTTAAATTGGGTTTTTGTATTTTGATTATGGATATTTAGGAGTTTTTCATATTATCATGGAAACAAGTACTTTGTCAGATAGATGAACTATGAATGCTTTCCTCAAGTTTGTGGCTTGCCTATACATTTTCTCAATGATATTTTTGATGGATGTAACTTTTTAACTTTGGCAAAATCCAATTTACCAATTTCTTTTTACATTTTATGATAAGTGTTTTCTAGGTGCTGTCTGATAAATTTTTGCCTAGCCCAAGGACAAGAATATATCCTCCTATATTTTCATCTGGCTTTCGCATTGAGGTCTGTGATCCATTTCAAGTTAATTTTTGTGTATAGTGGGATTCTCCAAGTGTGCTTACCAGACTAGCAGCCATAAGCATCACTTGGGGACTTGTTAAAAATGTGAATTCTCATGCCTCACATAAGACTAACTGAGTCAGAAACTCTATGGGTGGGACCCAGAAATTTGAACTTCAATTAGCCCTCCAGGTGATTCTGATGCACAATAAAGTATGAGAACCACAGATGTATGGTATGATGGAAGAACTAAGATCTATTATTTTTCATACTAATATTCAGTTGTCTTAGCATCATTCTTTTAAAAGGTTCTCCTTTCGTCCTTGAACTACCTTGGCAACTTGTTGAAAATAAACTGATCATATATGCGGGTCTTGCTGATCTATGCAAATCAATCTATTCATTCATTCTTTCACCAAAACCGCACTGTCTTGATTATACTAGCTTTTAGTATGTCTTGAAATTGAGTAGTGTGAGTACTCCACCTCACTCTTCTTTTTCAAATTTGTTTTGGCTGTTTTACATCCTTCGCATATCCATAGACATTTTAGAATCCGCTTGTCAATTTCAATTCTACTTCCCAGCTCAAAAAGAAAAAAAAAAGGTCTGCTAGGACTTTGATTAAGATTGTGTTGAATTTATAGATCAACTTTAGGAGATTGGACATCTTACTCCTACTGAATTTTCTATTCATGGATATGGTATATCTCTCTATGTCTTTACCTAATTTCTCTCAGCCATATTTTGTAGTTTTCTATGCAGAGGTCTTGCATATTTTTTATTAGATTAATTCCCATATTTGATATTATACATTTCACTATTTTATTTTCCCATTGTTCCTTACTAGTATATAGAAATTCAGTTTTACATATTGACTCTGATTATGTGACCTTGACAAATTCATTTATAAGTACTAGGGTTGCACAGTTATACAGTCACTCATCTGTGAGTAACAACAGTTTTACTTTCTTATCAAATACCTTTTATTTCTTCTTCTTTTCTTTTTTTTTTTTTTTGAGTTGGAGTCTCACTCTGTCACCCAGACTGGAGTGCAGTGGCCGCTCCCGGCCACCGCAGCCTCGACCCGCTGGGCTCCGGCGATCCTTCCGCCTCAGCCTTCCAAGTAGCTGGAACTACAGGCGCGTGCTACCACGCCTGGCTAATTTTTTGATTTACTGTAGAGATGAGGTCTCGCTTGCCCAGGTGGGTCTCGAACCCGCGGGCTCAGGCAATCCACTCACCTCAGCCTCCCAAAGGCGCGGGATTACAGGCTGAGCCACCGAGCCCAGCTTGGAGTTCTTAAATATCTTTGAACTTCAGCTACCTGATCTGTAGATTGAAGGAGTTAAATAGATGGAAGCAGAGTGCTCTTTAGAGCTAAATAGTCCTGTCTACTAGCTCTGTTGGGGCACCTGTGAAAATGACTAGAGCATGTTGGCAAAAATTTCTGTTTCTTATGGTATAAGGTGACATTATTTTTTTATTTAAAAATGCTTTGAGTCTATATGTTCAGTTTTCCAGTTGATGGTTTTTCTAAGAGCCCTATTTCAGATATCACTTCTTTTTATAGTAAGGGGATTTAGTAATATATTTATGTGTTATTTCTACCTTAAATACTTGTTCTGTAACATGATTAAATTTTTGACAGAATTTAAAACTGTCTTTAACATGTGAACATATAAACATATCTATGATTAATGACTCATAATCTTCTTGTTTGCCTCTTTGGAACCATTTGCATCCTCAAACCTAAAAACACAGTTCTAGTGAATGTGCATAGTTTCCTAAAAATATCAACAGCCCTTCTCATGTTTGTGCTAACACATAACGTGTTCTCTTTTTGGAACACTGTTCCTACACTTATCCGGCTCAGTAACTTTCTCTTGAGTATGAACATGTTAATTATGTCTCTTTGTACTCTGCCTCAGAAAGCAATTGCACACCACCTGCTATTTCTTTCATAATTACTAAGCCATTGCAGTAAGCCTTATCCAGTATAATTCTATATGAAATTTAAAAAAGAGGTTTACCATTTCTGTAGAAAGCATGCATTTTTATATTAATAACTATCATTATCTAACATAATATCTACAATTCCAGCTGGCTTCTTTTTTTTTTACAGAAATTGACAAGTTGATCCTAATATTCATGTGGAAATACATGAGACCCAAAACAGTCAGAAATTCTTGAAGAATTACAGAATTAGAGGACTTACACTTATTTCAAAACTTACTACAAAACTATGCAAAAGCTGTGGTAAGTTTAATAAAGTTAGACACATAAATCAACGGAATATAATTGAGAGTCTAGAAATAATTCCTTACATTGATGGTCAATTGGTTTTTTGACAAAGGTTATAAGACAATTTAATGAGGAAAAAATCTTTATGTGCTAAGACAACTGGAGATTCACATGCAAAAAAAAAAAAAAAAAAAGAGAGAGAGTTTGGATTCTTTCCTCATGCTATTTACAAAAATTAACTCCAAATGAATCAAAGGCATAAATGTAAGACAGAAAATTATAGAGCTCTTAGAAAGACATATAGAAGTAAATTGTGACTTTGACTTGGGCAGTGGTTCTCAGATATGACACCAAAAGCATAAGCTAAAAAAAGAAAAAGAAAATAAGCAAGACATAATCCAAATTTAAAACTTTTGACTTCAAAGGAAACCATAGCAAAAATGAAAAGATAGCCCCATTATGAGATAAAATATTTGCAAATCACATGCTAGAGTCTTATATAAGAATATATTAAAAATCTTATTAGAACTCAACAATAAAAAAGTCAACTGAATTGAAAAATGAGCAAAATACCAAATAGATATTTGCCAAAAAAGGCACATAAAAAGATATTCGACATCATTAGTCATTAGAGAAATGCAAATAAAAATCACAATGAGATAAACACCCACTAAAATGGCTAGAATTAGACAGACACTAAAAAGTTTTGATGAGGATGTGGACACATGAAAACCCTTATATATTGCTGGTGAGATTGTAAAATGTTGTAACCACTTTGAAAAACATTTACACAATTCTTCAAGAGGTTAAACAGAGTTAAACATGACTCAGTAATTTCAATCTTAGGTAAATACTCAAGAGAATTGAAAATTTTGCACACAAAGTTTCATAACAACATTTTTCACAGTAACCAAAAAGTGGAGTCAGCCCAAATGTTTATCAACTGATAAGCAGCTAAACAAAATATGGTATATCTATACAATGGAATATTATTAGACAATAAAAAGTAATGAAGTACTGATACCTGCTATAGCATTGATGAATACAGATAACATCATGCTAGGTGAAAGAAGCCATTCACAAAAGGCCACATATTGAATGGTCCCATTTATATGAAATGTTCAGAATAGACAAATGAATAAACACAGAAAGTGGACTGGTGTTTGTCAGGGCATGGGGGAAGAAGATAAATGGAGAGTGACTGCAAATGCATATGGGATTTTTTTTTTTTTTTTTTTGAGTAATGAAAATATTCTGAAATTGGATAGTGGTGAATCACATTGTAAAACTGTTTGAATATACTAAAAGCCCATGAACTATACACTTTAAATTGGTGAATTTTTTGGTATGTAAATTGTATCTCAATAAATATTCTTTTAAAAATAATTATAGCTGTGTATTATATAGTAGTATTTAAGACATAAAACCTCTTGGCTGAGCGTAGTGACTCATGCCTATACTCTCAGCACTTTGGGAGGTCAAGGTGAAAAATCACTGGAGCCCAGGAGTTTGAGACCAGCCTGGGCAACATAGTGAGACCTCATCTCTACAAAAAAGACAAAAATTAGCTGGGTGTAGTGACACATGCCTGTAGTCCCACAGTTACTTAAGAGGCTGAGGCAAAAGGACCACCTGAGCTCAGGAGATCGAGGCTGCAGTGACCCAGTATCACACCACTACACTCCAGACTAGGTGACGGAGTGAGACCCTGTCACACACACAAAAATAAATAAATAAAGCCTCTACTTTCCCTCCTGCCCAAAAGCAAAGAATAAATGAAAACTGTCTAAATTTCTATCTTAGTGTACATCAGCTCTATCTGCTCTCTATACATATGGGTATAAATGGATAAGGTGATAGAATTATTGGTCTCAGTTCTGCTCCCTATAGTGCAATCTGCACTGTTACTATGACCTAATGGTCATGGGAGTATATTTCCCACTTCTTGAATTTGGTCTCTGCCATATATTTTGCTTTAACTGAAGAGGGAAATGTACCTGTGATGTGTGCTAAGGCTTCCAATGTACCTGCACAGATGGGTTTTTTTCTCTGTGACTCCTGCCATCACCATGTGAAGAATATGCTTCTGAGAGTTTGTTGTTCCCAGAAAATACCTGGGACAGATTTGAATCCCACCCATGCCATGGAGTCAAGTCCAACAGGGTTCAGGCAACCCACAGTTGATGGAGTGAGAAATTAATTATTCTTACGGAAGACACTAAATGTTGAGGTTGTTGTTATATAGCACTATTGGGCAATGATTGACAAATATATAATATTTCATTTAAAATGGACTCATATCATATATGGTAATATTTAGTGAAACTATTTTTACACAAACGCACACTCACATATATATCTTCACCTGAAATTTATAGACAAAAAATTGAAATGGAGCAAAAAAAACATGTACTTTGGAAAATGTTTCATTAACACAAGATATAATTTTCTAAATAATCTCACTAAAGTTGAAAAAAAGAATTATTGAAAACATTAAAAGAATGGAATCATTTACCAAGCACTTGCTTTTATTTCAGTCAGTATCTGTTAATTTGCTGTTAAAAAGAAGAAATAAGTCCTCTGACAACTTGACCCATCCATTGAACAACGGTTCTCATTTTGTTAATGATATTGTTTCCTTTATTATTTCATAAACATTAAGTAGTTAATAAACACAAAATGAAAACAATAAAAATATTTGGCAAACATGTTATAAAAATGTTTTAATAAATACTTTGATAATGTGAAGCACTTTGGGACAATTTCTTCTGTTCTTCTAGTTGTTCTTCCTTCCAGCCTTAGTCATTGTTTCTTTCTGTCTATCTATCTCTCTCTCTCTCTCTCTCTCTCTCCCCCCACTTCCTTTCTTTTTTAAAGTAAGATATTTGCATAACTATCATGTCTTTACATGTTTTTTTCCAATCATTTATATAGTATATAGTTTATGTCCTGACTACTATTTACTCTGATGTGAGAAGGATGAATTCTTGATTCCATTTTTACTTTTGCAAAACTTATTTGTCACTCTGAGCTGTAGGTTAAGGATTAGATATATTCTATTTAATGTTCTACTTCTTATGGAGGAAAGATGTCGAGGACAATTGGAGGAATGTTCAAAGTCTGATAAAGGAATTCTGCTCAGCTCTCTCTCACAGTATCTTTTGCTGAGATTATCTCTGGGTAAGACATGTATCCATTCCTGATGGACTGAACTAAGGGAACAGATAAAATGGGCTTCTGATCTTATTCAGAACTGAGTGTGTAGACTTTTAAGCAATGCTTTCATCTGAAGACATCAGCCTTACTTTTCAATTTCTATGTTTCATCTTGATCTCCCCAGAAATCATTTCCCCTTCTCCTCTACTCACAATAGAGAAAAGATAAGGCTACCTCCTCGAATTTCTTCTCTTCAAAGTTGGCCATTTTAGTGAAGATGCCTAAAATTGTATTTCAGTACTATTTCTGGAGAGGTTAGAATGAAAGCTATTCTAAGTCTCACCATAAGCTACTCTTTTATTCCTAAACTGTCATGCTCTGAAGTCTGTAGTCTGAAGTATGTCTATTTCAAGGATTCTGTCAGTAAAGTAAATTTTTTTTGGAATTTTGTTTCTGCAGTTCAGCTCCTTTTCACTATTATTATCTTGATGTTCACAAATTTCTTAATATCATAAGTTGTTATACTTCTATCAGTAATTTTTGATTTAAAGGTTTGTTTTTAATGCTGAAATAAGTTATTTCAATTTTATACTTGTAAACTAAAGAGCACATGACCCCATGAGATCATATATATTCTTTATTTCAACCTTGTTACAGATTTAATTTAAAATGTTATTAATGCTATTTAGTACTAAGAGCACTCTGGGTATTCTGCCCATTTGTAGAGACGACTGGGGTCTCATCCTACTCTTATTTGTGAGATAAGAACTGCCACAGAACTCAGGTAGAAAGCATAATCATTTCCTAAGCTAAATTTAAGTTCTCTGCAAGTTTTTTTTATCTGCTTAGGAAAAAAATAAAATGAACATAAATTTTGTAATAATCTTAAATCCAATTTGTAAGTCAATATTTTGCTAAGAAGTTCAAATTTTAACTCTGTTAAAGATCTACTACTACTCCAGTAAGTGACATCTTCGATCAAATTCATGACGGCTCAGCAAATACTGTTTGAGTTCCTGTTAACCTAGAGACCCTAGGGAAAAAAGAAAAATCAGGTTTTCTACAGTTATTCAGGAAAGTATCCTGTTGGATGGACTGACAGGCAACCAGCTCCAATGGCATCCCCAGATAGAGATGCCAGTAAAATATCATTTGTATGAAATTATCTAGTTTCTGACATGACTAACATATCTATATATTTAATGATAAACAATAGGAAATTTTTGAGGCATAGTCCCATTCAAAATCTGAAAAAAAGGATGTATTCCTACTGTCTCATGTTTAACTTGAACAATAAATAAAAGTAATATATTCTGATCTTTATTTTGAATAGATAATACCTATGGTAGAGTCTATTTTTAAGATTCCCAGACTGACAATCTTATTTCAAATGTGTTCACAGATCAACAACTACATGTCATATATATTGAGGAAAAAAATCTATTACAAGAAGGGTAGAAATTACATGAATAAGTCAATGACTAGAGTTTGATTTGCTTTGTTTTCGGTCCTAAAGCTGTGATCTGAAAACTTGATTTTGTCAGTATGCGAACAGAAGTATCAGGGAGGATCCGAGTGGGCTTCTAGCTTAGAGCCCTCGAGCCCATGGGACCACCGTACTCTACCACCGTGATAAGTAAGAAAGTGACCTTAAGCAAAAAGTATAAAATAAAAAGGCTTAAATTGATCAACTTTATGTTTAGTAGCTTTAGATGTTTTCTGGAAGACACAATAATCCAACCATTGAATTTTGATTATCATCATATATTTTTGTGGCTTATTGTGAATGATTTGCTTAATCAAAATCTTACTGTATTACATAAGTCTTATCTGTTTTGACAATGTATTTTGTCACTGTTGTAGAATAAAGGCATACAAATTATTGTTAACAAGATGTAAGTCTTGTTGCTATCTTAACAGTCATGTGAATAAATCACAGTGATTAAAAAAAAAAACTTTTATCCAAAGATACTTAAATACTTTGTAATGATTACTTTTGTGTAATTTTTCATCTTAATTTTTTCAGCTGGAGATTGAGTCAAGAAGTGGGAATATGCCATAACTGAATAATTGCTCAATACCATATACAGACATGTAAAAACATTTGAAGAAAATGTTCATATTTGGTTTCTATTCATAGAAGAAAGCAAGCTATTTTGCATGCGCATGCATCTGTTTTTAAGTTTAGTTACAAAATTTCCTGAGTAAATAAAGCCTATGACCTCCCTTGATAAAAAGCATGCCTCATTTTTAGTTTTGAGCTGTATCAAAGGTGTTCCCAATATCTATTTAGGAAAACCTATATCGTAGGAGCCCAGTCAAATCCTGGGATCAAAACAGGCCATGAAATCCTTTACCCTCTATCCATAGATTATTGCTGCTTTTACCAGACACGATGAGGGATGCATAAAGTCACCAATGTGCCACCTCAACACCCTGCAGTTATGGCTGGTCAGTTTTTGGTTCAAAGACTCTTAAACACTTTTGACAAGGAATGACTTGGACCATCCAGCCCAACTCCTCTCTTCCTCAGGTTTCAAAGGACAGCTCTCAGCCCCTCCGTCATCCCATATAAGGAAATTTATCACACCACTCTCTAAAGGAGCCTAAGGTTTCACATCCAGTAACTGCTCAATTCGTTCTGAGTAAATAAATTTAGAAGTCAATATCCAAGTTACTTTTCTCAGACCTCTCAAGTTTGCAGTTGGGCCATGAAATAATTTATAGTGATTTAACCATGGTTAAATACTTAGATAGTGTCCTGATGTTATTATGAATGCAAATTCTTGACATTTTTCAGAAACTCACCCTCTCTCCAAAAAACTCACTAAGTTTACTCTTTGTTTGTTTATTGAGTTAACCATCAAGTCCATCTGTAGTGTTAAGAAATTTACATAATTTCTCCATTTTATGAATATAAAATATACAGTTAAAATGATGTTTTAAGCCATCAAGTCTTTAATGTAATAACTAATTTTCCAATATGGTCTGAGTCCTACATAAGTTCTGCGTCTATCTTTCTTCTTCTGTAAAAATCAGTGAGTAGTTTGAACTAGATAATCTCAGAGATTTCTTCCAGCACTTAAATATAAAGCTTCATTTGAAAACCTTTGCAGTGCGTGTCACCTCTCATTGGATTAGGATTCAAATAACAAATCTGACTCCCTGGAACTTTCATTTATCAGTCCAGGTTCTAACCTTTGTAACAATTCAGACTATCTTCTTCAAATAAAAAACAGCTTCCAAATTCCTTCTATGTGTTACCTTCTAAAGCAAAACTTACTAGGTAAGGCTCATAAACAAACTTCATATACTATGGCTTGTTTTTTTGTTCTATGTGGTTGCCACTTGCCTTAAAATTGCATTGCAAATTACAAGATCACTGAGACTAGACCCTCCTTTGATCTGGATGTGGTGATCCCATTAAAACAGGCTATGTGCACATTAGCTGGTCTAGCATTTTGTTATTAAAAGCAGAGTTCACTTAGTGTGATGGTCTCCAACTGCATCCATGTTGCTGTAAAGGCCATGATTTTGTTCTTCTTTATTGTTGTGTAATATTCCATTGTGTATATGTACCACATTTTCTATATCCAGTCTGCTTTTGATGGGCAACGGGGTTGGTTCCGTGTTTTTGCTATTGTGAATAGTGTGACAATAAGCGTGCATGTGCAGGTGTCTTTTTGGTAGAGCAATTTATGATCCTCTGGGTGTATTCTCAGGAGAGGGAGAAAAAACTGAACACTGCATGTTGTCACTCATAAGCAGGCCCTGAATACTAGTCACATCAGCACAAGGGTGGGATCAGCAGTCACTGGGCACCACTAGGGGAGGGAGGAAGGGAGGGAGGAAGAAAGGAAGGGAGGGAGAGAAGAGTTAAGGGGGCTTGTGACAACACAATGGGTACCTGGTCCACTATCGGGGGAGTGAGGGCCAGCTAGAAGCCCAAACTTTACCTGCTCACAGTCTACTTATATAGCAAATCCTCACTTGTATCCCACAACTCTAAAACAAACAAAAGTAGAGTTCACATACTAGTAGTATCAGCATTGTCTGAGGTTTGTTAGAAATGTAGAATTGGGGGCCCTACCACAGACCTGTTGAATTGACATCTGTATTTCAACAAGCCCCCTAATGACTCATATCTATACTAAAGTTTGAGAAGCAATGAACTAGTGGAGTTGTCCAAGTGTTGGTGTCCCTTGAGTTTGTGATCACTACAACAACTAGTTATTTTACAAGTTAGAACTCTTAAACCTGATGCTGATGCAACTGACTTCTACAGAAGAAATGCATGAGTTTTATATTGTAAGGCTACCAATAAATATATGCCGTGCTATGAACTACCCTCTTATTTGAAACTCTCTTTTCTTGTTTCCCAGTACCTCCCCACCCTAATTTTGATTCTTTTATGATCTTGGCATTGCATTTTAGTCTCCTGTGGTGATTGCTGTCTACACGCTCTTGTTTCTTTATGTGCTTTTCCTGTCTTCACGCCTGCACTTTCATGACTTCAACTGGCAGCATCTACTGGCCATTTTGTGCTCTATTCCTCCAGGTTCCACTCTTGTTTCTGAGTTCCAGCCCGTTTCAACTCCAATGTTCTCTATATACCACTGAAATGAAACTCACTCTTTACCCATTCCCTTTTCTCACACCTGCTTCTCCTCTTGGTTAGTGAGTTCCTGGCAACGATTGCACCTCTAGTTATTAACTTGGGAAGCATGATGAATGCCTCCCTTTCCATCCCCATTTTCCATCCCATCAACCAACTAGCCTGTCGCATCTGTTGTTGCATCAACCTTTTCTGTACCCTCTGCTTCAGCTTGGGCCACCATTATCTTTCAAGCTTTATAACCAGTTTCTTAATTTCTATGTTTTTGTCCATAATTACTCTCTCTGCTGTACCTCTGCCCTTTCTCCAACACCCCTCTCCACCAAACACACATAGGACTATTTATTACTGTAAAGATGCATCTAAAACATAGCTCTCTCCCTTCCTCAAAAACATCCCGATGTCACATCGTGCGATAAAGCTCTTACAGCCTTATCCTGCTCAGGGTACTGACACTTTATTAAACCTATTCTTCAGTTCTTTCTCCACAATGCATTATCTCAGCTCAATACTTTCACGGGTGCCAATTATTCTGCCCTAAATGACTTTCCCCTCTTCTTTTATTGCAAAAACCTATGCATCCTTCCAGATCTAGTTCAAATGTCACTTCCTCTGTAAGGCCTTCACAGTTTTTCAGTGCTCCCAGTAAGCGCACACTTCATAGATTGCCTTATGCAACAACTGGGTTGAACTGTTTTGAAGGGGCTTAGGAGTCAGCTCCCTCTTCTGGCGTGAACTATATGACCTTTGACCATTTATTCATCTCTTTTGATTTCTCACATAGTTCATGTGTAAAGTCAGCAGATCTGTACTGAGAATTAGATGATGAAAGTAAGGTATTAAACAAAGTGGCTGGTACACAATAGGTATTAGTAAGAACTTATGCCTATAGGCACCTGCAACTGTTGTACTTGACTTCTTCCCTCAAGCAGAATGTGAACAACAGCCTCATTAGAGACAGGTCTTACTCAACTTACAACTGCTTCAGTCTATAAGAGCAGGCACTCAGGAAATGTTTGTTAAATTGAGATCTTCCGGCCGGGCTCGGTGGCTCAGCCTGTAATCCCGCGCTTTGGGAGGCTGAGGTGAGAGGATTGCCTGAGCCCACGGGTTCGAGCCTGGGCAACTTGGCGAGACCTCGTCTCTACAATAAATCAAAAAAATTAGCCAGGTGTGGTAGCGCGCACCTGTAGTTCCAGCTACTTGGAAGGCTGAGGCGGAAGGATCCCCGGAGCCCAGCAGGTGGAGGCTGCAGTGGCCGGGAGCGGCCACTCAATCCAGTCTGGGTGACTGAGCGAGACTCCAACTCAAAAAAATAAATAAATAAATAAATAAAAATAAATAAATTGAGATCTTCCTCATGTATGAAGTTCTGCCTCAGTGACCATTTAGTAACCTGTACAAGACGACATGTCCTCAAACCCTTTAAACAGCACTGTCCATCTATGGTATAATCCAGGAGCATGCTCCTTTTGATTATCTTTTTTTTTTTTACCCAAATACACGCCTTCCATTTTTACTTTCTTCAACAGAGAATATTCTTGCATTTTCATGTGCCTGTGATCACTCCCATTGTACTCATTTTGGTTATAATCATAAAAATGTGTTTTACAATTATTTCCTATTATAACCTACTTTTTACTTATTGACCACATTCTATGTATTTGTATACAAATATTTTAGTTTAAAAGATACTCTTACCTGTGTTTCCTGGACACTTGTTCCACTGTGGTTCTTCCCATAAGATATCTGTAATTTTGAAAGTATTCTGTTAATCTCTTGCCATCTTTGGTTGCAAGTTAATTCAACCATGTTGCCAACACACCTGCCAGAGGTATTTTTTGAGAGAGATTGCCAAAAAAGTATACAGGTGAAGAAAAGACTTAATTTTGGTTTTAAAAAGTCCATAGAGAATTTCTCCATTGAGATAAATTGCCCTATACTGCATCCCACCAGGCTTGCTTACACTTTATTCAGATTTTAAAATGCTACTGTTTTTTGAGGATTCCTGTGTCTAAGTATCATTTTATTATCTATTTCCATAAACACAAGTTGTTTAGATATGCATCTCTGCAATCACAATGTAAATCAGTGGGAAAACAGCATTTTGTTAGTTTCCTGAAAAAATCAGCACAGCTCTCAAGTAGAATGTTTCCTTATTCTAAAATTTCACTACAAATGTCTGTTGATGTGTTTTAGTACTCAGAGCAAGTGCTCTTAGAGTAAGGCCGTGGATGCACTTGAAATTACCTATGAACTTCATGATGTTGTATGTTAACATTTTATAAACACACATATGGATTTTTTTTCTAACCTTGTTAAAGGGCTTCTTGATCCAGAAAGAGTTATGAATCAGTGATGTAACAAATGAAGGAAGCTAGAAGACAATGTGGTAATGATTTTTAAAGTTCTCAATTTCTGAAGAATCATGATAAGCATATGCCTGAATTTGTGATGATAGTATACTGCACACTTGGTCTGTTGGAAGAGGCCACACAGCAGGAAGCAGTATGTTCTACTTAGAGATTATCTCTTTTATCAGCACTGCAGTTGTTAACTTGTATTATAGAACCAGTGAAAGCAGACCCTGATAATAAGTGCCTGTGGGAATCGGGCTATCAGCCTCACTACATTTAATATTTAAAGTTCAAGGATGCGTCAATGCACTGACCTACAACAAGATGAATTTAACTTCCTTGCAGAACTACAGGTAGATCCTCGTGGATTAAGTTGCCAGATGTATGTCAGTGATAATTCCTAAGAAAGAAAACAGAATCTTCTTTGGTGAAAATATGGGAGAGATGACAGAGTGCGCAACAAAAGTTTATTAACGTTAACCTGCTGGTCAATTTTGGACTCACCTCCAACACTGCGACCACCTAATTTTCAGATCTTGAGGCCTTCCCCTCCCCAACTACACAATCCCCGAAGAAAGCAAACCTTGCCACAGGCATAGAGAAAAACCATATGGCTCAGGCAACTTAGTCCTGATTTAGATGGGACAAAAGAGGAAAAGAATTCTTGCCTGAAACATGACTTCAATAGGTTTCTAATGTCTTAGTAAGTCATGCTCCTGGTATGCTATTTTGATACTTTTTCATTTAGAAATTGGTTTTATACTTGTTTCAAAAGTATATACATATTCTTCAAGCCATCCAAAAATGAAATTTACATGTAATATTTTATTCTTTGATACATGAAGCATACGTGACAACAGTGAGAAGAGTCTCCCTTGACAAAGTCTATCACTAATTGCAAATTTCACAAGAATATATGGATTAGATTTACCTTAATAAAATCTTTCCTAACTTGAACTCTTTCCCATTACCTCTTATAAATTTGGTATTGTAATGTCAAGTATTTTCTCTCTGCTGTTTGCCATTAATGTTGTAGGAATAACATTTTTTCCATGTCATTAAAGTTGCATAATTTAGTTGAATGGTTTCATAATATTCCAGTGTATGAATATACAATAATTTATTTATATAGTCCCCTTCTGTTAAAATTATATTTATAACTTTTGTTATTAAGTGAACATCTTTGAACCAATAAATGATTGGATTTTCATGGTAAAGTAGATGGTGGTTGGCTAATATTTAAATATTTGTTATGAACAAGTTATAGAAAAATGTATGTGTTTTTATTGGTCATGATAATGATACAAATAACTTTGGAGAGTGTCTCTTGTTTTACCTCAGTTGTTTTATCAGTGCAGGCTAGCGTCTTCATGACAGAAATCCCTTTCCACAGCTTGAGTTGGGTAAAATATTAGGACAATTTCAAGGAGGCAATAAGTATAGTTGTTTGATCTCTTTGAGAATCTCTATTGAGCAAAAATTCCATCTATACTGGAAGTTATCTTTCTAGACTATATTCTTAGTAAGTGCATAAGCCACAGTCTTCTTATCTTGTATGTAGAATGTTAGTCTGGATAAGTGATTTTCTCTTTTTGTCTATTAGAACATGCTTTAGGTATAGAGACCATTAAGTTGAAGTTTTATTTTGCTGTCTGTTTAGCTTGATAATTTTCATTATTATTTTCATAAAATCAGTGGAAGTAAATTTAGGCTATTTATACAGAATGTCTGGTGATGTGGGTCACACTTGTCAGGTAGTTGTAGTGAGATACTTGTTGTTAATGCAGAGTAAAATTACCTATAATTTTTCTATAGTCAATTAAAGATGCTTTCTTCTCCTTATATATGTAAGGAATTATTTCTATATTTGTGTAGCTTTTATAACAATGGGTAGACCTACTTTAGTCAGCAATACTAAAGATCTACACTATAAACTTTAAAGGGCTATTATAGTTTAACAGAGAAGAGTTGTAAAACCTCAAAAAGACTGAGGAAAATAATGACTTAAACCCAAGGAAAAACAGGCACTAACTGTGAAAAATTCCCTTCACAATTCTTGGAAGTTTCATTAGGGAAACTTCCAAAAAACTGGAATTATTTTTTGGAGGGTAGGTAGGTCCCTCGTAGTAGTACAGGCTTCTTCTGCTAGGTAAGGGTTCTAGGAACCCATCAGCATCAGTGTACTGGCTAACATTGTTGTGAGAGACTGCATTCAGCTACAGTGAAAAGTTTTGGAGATTCTTTCAACACGTTTGCCCATTTAATGATGAGTGATCTATGAGCACAACTGCCCACACTGTGTTGAGTGTTCAGCAGTTTTTGACCAAAAATGCCACCACCCCCATGCCCCATCCTTCCTATTCAACTGATCTTGCCCCAGCAACTATTTTGCCCAAATGAAAAAAGTCCTCAAGGGGAAATATCTTGCCGATGTGGGAGAAGTGAAACAAAACATGGCAGAAGCACTAAAGGCAACAAAATTGTCATTTCAGACTGTTTTGAGCAGTGGAAAAGCATCTTGATAGGTGTGTTGTATCAGACAAAGAATACTTTAAAGGTCACCAAAGTTTAAACATGTAAGAATCTATACACAAATTTTTATAAGTGAATTCCATTTTGGAGGGGGGAGTCCTCCCTCGTACATTAAAAAGCTGTGTTACTAATGTCAAGGGAATCTCAGTACTTTGCACAAGAAGTAATGAAGAATCAAAACTGCTTTGTGGATTTGCTAATATGCCATTTATAGAATCTGACCACATACAAAATCATGCAAACACAAATGTACACACACACTAATATATAAGATCAGACGATTAAGTTCACAAACTCATCCTAGAGAAAGTGCTGCGTACCTCATTGCTTAATATCATTATGGTCACCTTTAAAGTACTCCCCTTGGTAGGCTATGCACCAATGCCAGCACGTAGTCTTTCCATCAAAGCAATTATGTAAATCTTTCTCTAAAATGGACATCAGAGCTGTTGCCCTATTACCTTGAAGTCTTGAATGTTATCAAAATGTCTTCCTTTCAATATTTTATTTATCTTCGGGTAAATAAAAAGTCATTGGGGGCCAGATTAAGTGAGTAGGAAGGGTGTCTCAATACAGTTATTTGTTTTGTTTTGTTTTTGAGTTGGAGACTCACTCCATTGCCTGGACTGGAGTGCAGTGGCACACTCACAGCACCCCAGCATCAACCTGCTGGGCTCCGGCAATCCTTCAGCCTCAGCTTTCCAAGTAGCTGGAACTATAGGCACATACTACCATGCCCGGTTAATTTTTGATTTATTGTAGAAATGAGGTCTCACCAAGTTGCCTGGGCTGGTCTCAAACTCGTGGGCTCAGGCAATTCACTCGCCTTGGCCTCCCAAAGTGCTGGGATTACAGGCTGAACCACTGAGCCTGGCCCAGTTATTTGTTTACTGGCTAAAAACTCCCTCACAGACAAGACTGTGTGAGCTGGTGCATTGTCATGAAGCAAGAGCTCCTTCAGGACCTTTTTTTCACACATCTTTCTCAAGCCAAGATTTTCAGTTAAGATTTTCCTAACCATTTCACAATTGATGTTTATTTGATCTACTATGCTTCTCACAGTCAGTCGATAATTTTGACGCACAATTCAACAAATTTTTGCAATGTTTTTGTCATTTCTGTTCGTTACTGGCCATCCCGACGTCTCTTCATCAGTGATGCTTTCTGTCCCCTCAGAAATACATTTACTCCATTTGTACACTGTCATTTTCTTCATAGCATTATCCCCATAAACTTGGGCTAACAAGTCCCTAATTTCATTTCTTCTCTTGTCAAGTTTAACAAGAAATTTAATGTTTGTTCATTTCTCTAATTCAAGCTCTGACATTCTTACAACAGCACACAAAAACATGCAACAACTGTAAGAAATGCCACTCAGCAAGACACCACCACACTTCAACATAACATAACTGTCAGACACTGATATACTAAGGTTATGAAACCTCACCAAGTTTTTGGTACAGTACTGCCAATGTAAGCACATGGTGGCTAGTTTGTGAACTTAATTGTCAACTCACGAACACACAGTAGGCATACCATTGCACATATACGTGCACTATATCAAAATATGCATAATGTGAAACTTAGAAAAAAGGGATTCAATATAGAATATTTGTTTTTTCTAAAATTACTGAATCAGTTGACTCTTCCACAACACAGGTCTGAGCTGCATGGGTATACTCATACATGAACCTTTTTAAAATAAATATATTTGAAAACTTTTTAGGGATGTGTAACAATTTGAAAAAACTCACAGACAAAACCCACAGTCTGTGAATTTTGGAAAATCAAGAAAAAATTAAGCATGTCATAAATGTATAAAATATACGTAGATACAAGTCTATTTTATTGTTCACTAACATACAATTTAGACAAATCTTTTATAAAAAGTCAACATTTATTACAACTTATGTACACAAACACAGACCAGATAGAGTTCATAGTTTCGAGAAATATAAGCAAACTTAAAGATGCAGTATTAAGTCATAACTGCATAAACTTTACTGTAATATAGACTGTTCTACTGTAATAATTTGTAGTCACCTCTCTTTGCTATTGTGTGAGCCCATGTGTTTCAAAAATCTGTTAAAATGCCACATGATGCTAATCATCTCTGTGTGAGCAATTAATCTCTTTGCTTTATGCTTATATATGCTTATCACAGTAAAAAGTGATTCTGGTAGTGCTTACATATTTTTCAATTTGTTTAGTGCAATACTGTAAACCTTGAATAACACCATGGGACCTGTATGAAGTGCCACTAGTGATGCTGGAAGTGTTCCCAAGAAGCAGAGAAAAGTCACAATATTACAAACAAAAAAAATTAAATTGCTGTACTATAGATTGAAGTCTGAAGTTGTGGTTGCCTGCCATTTCATGAAAAATGAATCTAGCTTAAGGACCATTGTAAGAAAAGAAAAGAAAATTCATAAATTCATCACTGCAGCTGCACCAGCTGACCCAAAACTTGCCCCTTTAACAAAATAGCTTTTTATCTTATGTTGAAATGTTGTTTTTATGTGGTTGCAGGGTTACTATAAAAAAGGTATAACTATATACTCTACAATAATTCCAGAAAAAACATAGTCATTATATGACAGGAGTGAGTGGAAAGTACAGGATCTAAAGCTGGAGAATTTAATGCCAGCAAAGGATGGCTTGATAATTTTAGAAAGAAGGTTGACTTAAAAAATTTCAAGAGAACAGAAGAGCACCTTCTACTAAACAAGAGAGGTAGCAGATATGTTCCCATTAAGAAAACACTTGAGGAGAAAAGATATCTGCTTGAAAAGTTTTTAATATTTTTATCACATATATTTTTAAATCAGTAAAAATTCTATGGGGGTCAGCACTCCCAAGCCCTGTGTTGATCAAGGGTCAAATGTGCATCTTGGAACTGTGCCTGACACTTAGCGGGTGACCAATGAAAAGTTGTTGTTGACTGGTTAAAAAAATAATTGAGTAAATTATTTCAAATACTAATTTAAACTAAGAATATTATGAATGTTAAAAAATCGAATACTCTAAGTAAACAAATTTAATACTCTGAAACATTCATGTTTAATGCTTCTTTGACATAAACTTCTAGAATCTGTGTTTTATCTTATGTCATTCAATTTTGCCTTGAATCAAACACATGGATCACGTATTTAAGATGTTATTTGCAGCCAGGCTCGGTGGCTCAGCCTGTAATCCCGCGCCTTGGGAGGCTGAGGTGAGTGAATTACCTGAGCCCGCGGGTTCGAGACCCGCCTGGCCAACTTGGCGAGCCCTCATCTCTACAATAAATCAAAAAATCAGCCGGGCATGGCAGTGCATGCCTGTAATTCCGGCTACTTGGAAGGCTGAGGCGGAAGGATCGCCGGAGCCCAGTAGGTCGAGGCCGTGATGGCCGGAGCGGCCACTGCACTCCAGTCTGGGCGACAGAATGAGACTCCAACTCAAAAAAAAAAAAAAGATGTTATTTGCATCCGGGATTTATTTATTTGACATTTTTCATGTTTCTGTCTTCCATTCTACCTAACATTCTTTCCTGTAGTATGTGTATATCATGCCTTAAATTGTGCAGGCAACTTTTAAGACCTAAAAAAAGCTATTTAACAAGTTTTGGATCCACTCGACGTTTTTGTTTTCTTTCAGTGCTACAGGGTGGAAAGGAACACTTTCTAATTAGGAACAACTAATACTCTTTCCATATATAACAGCTCATTATTACACATTACCATGGGTAGCTAAATCACTAATATTATATTTCTAAGAGAATTTCCTTTTCCTTTTGAACCAAAATAAGAAGTGGAATTGCTTCTTTTCCCTTGACAAAAGTTTGAAAGCCAGAAAGAGCCTCTGCTAAATAGTTTTCATCTCTGAAATCTGCATTTCATATATTAAGCTACCTTCTCAATGTACCTTTATGAATGAATTGAGCTCATTGTCACAGTAACTTCTGCCTGATGACTAATGATTTCCAAAAATTATTTTGTAGCATCTATCTATACTTTATACCACTGTCTCATTGTGAAATGACGGAGAACGTTTCTTGTAGTAATTTCAGCATCTCAAGAAGATACTTCCTGTGATCATAATATTCAGAGGCATTTTGAAAGGAAATGAAGCATAAAGTTAATAGGGCTCTAGGATCAGAGGAATGTGGTCTAAATCCGAGAGATACCAGTTGTCAGCCATGGTACCTTGGGAAAGTGACTCAACTTCTGTAAGTCTCGGAATCCTCAACTAAAAAGAAAATGAATGATAACACTACCTACCTTATCAAATTGTTTTAAGGATTAAACAAAAAAATTCAGCCCATGGCTTAAGTGATCCCACCTCAGCTTCCTGAATAGCTGGGACTACAGGTTGACACCACCACACGCAGTGAAAATCCTATGTTTTAACTTACTCGATCTTTCACTTTTCTATGATGCAACAGCCCATGATTTACATAAATCCGTGCTTTTTTTTTAGCGCCTTCTATGGCAGTAATATGATATATTACTATTAGATTAAGAGGTTGTCTAAGAAAATTTTTCAAGTTCTGGTCCCAGGGCCTGAAACATAATAGAAAGTGAAATTTTTTTTAAAAGAAATTATACTCCCAGGTTTGCTCATTAAATTACACAAAATGTATCTTCCTAATTTATGTTCTTATTATAGTCAACACTTTAGCTAGATCTTTTGTTACATCTTTTGAATGTGCTCCATTATTGTACATTTTTGAGTAGCTATACCAGAAGTCTGGGGCAATAATACGTTATGTAATATGAATATAAAATGTATGCTGTTCCACGGTTAGTTTCCCATTTATGAATGAGTGGCAGGACGTTGGATTGCTCTGTTCTGCATGCTCTGAATATCTTTCCTTCTTAGCCCTTTCTACTACATGACAGCATTGCTTCCCTAAGCATGTTGACAGCAAAACTGCCACTACATATTTGCCAAATACCCTTAGTCTTCCATGAAAACCACTGACCCATATAATCCTCACAACCACCTGGTAAACTCAGCTTCTTACTCCCAGTTTGTAGATGAGATAATTGAGAAAGAGAGAATGTTAAGAACGGAACTATCATGATCGACTGGCAAAGCTGAACTCTACCTAACACAGACATTTGAACATCTAGGCCAGTTTTTTCTTTTCACAATTTAGGTTAATACTTATGACTTTAAAATCTCACTTATTCCTTCTCATTTTTTCATGCTTATGAAGTAACTCTATCACCTTGTACTTTCTATCTCCTTCTTGAAAATACTTAATTCACATTACCTACTCTAGATTATTTGAGTGGTAGAGAAGTTGGTTCTTGATTGTCAGCTGCAAGAACTGGAGTTTGTTTGGATTTTTTTTTTAATTTTAAAGATGTGGGGAACAATTCAGTGTTAGGTATACAAATGTTCATTATGCAGGTACCCTTGTTGATAAGGTGTGCCCTTCCCTCCCCTAGCAGTTTCCCTTAACTGTCAATCCCACCCCCCCGACAGTTTTCCACTACCGCCAATCCCTTTCTTATAGTATTATGATAACTGTTCAAGGTCCACTTATGAGTAAGAACATATGGTACTCTGCTCTTTATTTCTGTGACATCTCACTGAGTATGATAGAGTCTAAATCCATCCAAGTTGCTGTGAAGTCCATATGTTTGTCCTTCTCTATGATTGCATAATATTTCATTGTGTATATGTACCACATTTTTTTAGTCAGTACAGCTTCCATGGGCAGCATGGTTGGTTCTGTGTTTTTGCTATAGTGAATAGAACTGCAACAAACATGCACGTGCAGGTATCTTTTTGGTAGAATGACTTGAGTTCTTCTGGGTATGATCCCAAAGGAGGATTGCTGGGTCATATGGAAGGTCAATTTCTAGTTTTTTCAGAAATCACCACACTGTCTTCCAAAGAGGTTGCACTAGTTTGCATTCCCAGTGTAGAAGTACTCCTCAAAAATCTGCTGCATTCTGTTTGAAGATAAATGACCTAGTGACTGCCTTGCCACCTAAAAGAAAGCTAGGCCTCCAAGACACTGGGTGGTTGTATTCATTATCTATTACTGTATAACAGATTATTCCAAAAATTAGAAGCTCACCATCATGAACATTTGTTATTTCAGAAAGTTTCTCGGGGTCAGAAACTAGAACTGGGTTAGGTAGGTGGTTCTGGCTCAGGATCTCTTGTAAGGTTTCATTGAGGCTGTCAGCTAGGGTTGCTTCATCTGAAGCCTTGACTGGGGTGAAAGGATTCATATCTAAGCTCATTCACTTGCTGTTGGCAGATTTCCTTTGTTTTTTGCTGACTGTTGGCCACAGTTTCTTAGTGTGTAAAACTTTCCTGATCTCGACATGATAGCTGACTTTCCCAGAGGAAACAATAATAGGAAGACAGAGAGAGAAAGAGAGACACAGAGAAAGAGAGAGACCCATTTTGGTCTTTTATGATCTACCTCCCAAGTCACAAACCAACCCTTCTGTCTTATTATGGTTGTTACAATGGCGTCATCAACTCCAGCCTGTACTCAGAGGAGAGGAATTAAGTTTTGCCTCTCGAAAAGGAATAGCAAAAATTGTGGACATAATTTTTAAATCACCATAGTAGTCATTTTAGTTCTGAAATATTTTCTGCTATTTTGTTTCAGTAGAAAAACTAGTTCCACTCTAGCTGCCTCATCTGGTTCCCCTCAGATGCCTTTCACCAATTTTGTGCACTCATCCTCCAGCATCTTCTTGCTGCCAATGGCTGGCACTTGCCATATTTAGGGGCTTGTTCTTGGTCACTGAAGTGCCCCACATATACAGAAAGCCAGAATACCAGGCAAAGTCTCTCCACCCCCACCCCCCCACCCCCACACACACTCAACATTCTACAGTCAGTGATTGACTGGTATACAAGTTTTGAAGAGCCCAGCTACTTTGCCCTGGGGTAAAATAGACTTTATGATGTACTTTTCTTACTTTTCTTTGAGATCAGGCTAAATCTGGGGCTTTTTCTGAATTTATCCTTTTGCTTGGCTTTTTCCGTTTTCCCATTCTACTTCCTTCACTCCTGAACTCATTTCTCCTGAGAGACTGTTTTTCATAAATTATTTGTACCAAATCCTTGATTCAGATCTACTTTTGACTCACACATGTAATTTTTTTTTTGTCTAATGCTTTGCAAAAATTTCCAACTTACTATTTATTATGTAATTGATATTTTATTTATACTATTTTGACTGTATAACATAAAAAAACAGATTAAAGCTAACTCAAGTGAAAAGGAAGATGTATATGAATATGTCATATAATTTTGTAGCTATTTCCTTAGAAGATAGTTAATGTGGCCTGGCATCATAGGAATTTAAAGAAGAAAAGAGACTTTCCACCACTCAGGGACAAATGACCTCTCCCATCATTGTCCCTCTTTGTAGATCTATTCTATTATCCTAATTTTTCAATCAAATTCATTAGCTTATTTATCTCAAACGTGGACCTACATAGCTTTCCCTGTGCCTCTCTCTATTTTCACAAGCTCTACATTCCATTACAAATCATCAATCCCTTATTTATTGCTCTATTTCTTGCTTTAATTATCAACACTCAAAAATCCTGATGAGGCAAGTTTCTTTACAAAAGCAGGCCAAGTCATGTTCCAGGAAACAAATGGTGAGACAGAAATTCATACAAAAATGGTTTATTGGCATTTATTCTCTGGATCAACACCTCTGGAAGAGAGAAGGAAGTGGGATTGGGCAGAAAGAGAAATTATGCTTTGACGCTGCTACAGGAAAAGCCATAGCCAAAATGTCTGGGAGCTCTAATGCTGGAATGACCTTCCCAGTTGTCCTGTGTTGAAACCAGGTGACTAAGTCTTTACTGCCCTAAATTATACAGTCATTCTATGACAGAGAGGGTTTGCCGTCATGGAAAGGGCCACTCTCTCCTGCTAAGAACAGTCAGAGGGAAAGGACTCGCAAGCTCGCAGCCACCAAAACTCCCAGCAGCTTTGGTGCCTCAGTTCTGAGAGGGTGGATCTGGGTACCACAACATTCACTAACACAGATTCAGAATAGATACCCTTCCGAAGTCTACCCTGTGTGGGGTGAATTCATGGTCTGCTGACCACTCAGCAATCTGCTTGTGCATTGCAGTCTTTGAGAAGGGCATGTGGACATGACTAAACTCTTAGAAGGGACCCCAATAAAATTAGCCATAGGTCTGATGGAAATTCAGAAAATAGTTTTGAAAATGAAAATTATTTTGTAATATAGTTTAGAAGTCATTACATGCAAATAGGAAAGTTAACCTTATCCGAAGTTCTGCAAATTTAGGAGGAGAAGATAGTCATCAGCATGATGTGCAGAGTTAGTTTTATACAGTAATCATACTATAATAGCACACTTGAGTTAAATCCACATAAGTCAAAGCATGCTTTACTGTTTTGAGATGAAAAGGATCTTTAATTTTAAATAGTCCTTTTGTTTCTTGCCCCTTTAAAACGCACTAATGCATATGTTTGCCCCCTTTGAAAATGTAAGGCTAAATGTTTATTTAAAGTACATTATAATTCCTTTTGCCATCATTTTAAGATGGCACTTAAAGAAGTAAGTGCAGCATTCCTTCTAGTAGAAAAGCCATGAACAAGACTCATTGTATAAATATTTTGTTCTATGGTACTAGCATTAACGTATCACAGCTATAAAAACAACACTCAATCATAGTGCCAGAGTTTGGACACTATCTTAAATATGGTAGCTGAGGTTTAAACTATTGTCAACACAAAAAGATCCTCTTGAGTGATGACTGGGAAGGCATCATTCCAATGCACTTGCCTTCATTCTCTTTATTCAGGAGGAGAAGAAGAGTAACAAGTATATGAACACGTCTACATGCATATCCAAGGTGGTCTACGTGTATGTACATTGAGTTGCCAGGCCTACATGTATTCTTAGATCTTACAGAGAGGCACTATGTCAGTAGGGGGTTTTACTTGCAAACCACAGAATCCTCTCTGACTAGCTTAAGTAGAAAGGAAATGAATGAAAGGATATTAGGTCATTCACTGACCCTCTGCAAGGGCAAAAGATTTATGTTCTATTCTTCTCTGTGTATTCTCTTTACTGTCATTTTTTTCCTTTGTAGTTACCCAGTGGTGAATGCTACCAATTTTAAAAAAGTGTCTTTGACTATATGATATTTATTTTTAATTAAATTTGTGATATTAGAGAGACAGTTGCATGCAAAATCCAAGGGAAAAAGTTTTCAAAATACTTCCCTTTGCTCATGGGATTCATTCATTCATTCATGCAATATATTTTTTCAGATGAATGGTATTCTGGTAATTGCTGCCTTAAACATATTTTGTAGCTATCAAATTGTTATATGTTCTAGCAAATCAATTTCAACCAATATTTCCAGCATATTGTATTTCTTGTTACATATTCTGTTTTCTACTATATTGTTTTAATTTTTCTATAAAACTAGAGAAAATTAACAAAGAAGAAAAATAAAGATGAAAATTATATCTAATTCAATCATGAATCATTGTCAATTACTCCCTTTTATCCTTCTTTTTCTTCTTCCCTTTCTCCCTCTCTTCCTCCTTTCTTTTCTCCTTTTCTTACTAAGTCAGTCAGATCTTCAATAAATATTTATTAATCACCAACTGTTTACCAGGTTGCGTGCTCTGTGCTAAGAATCATACAAACAAATAACCATTACCCCAGTAATAAAGTGGCTCATATTTTATTGGCAGAGAGATCTCTTGGGAATGTAACATTTTACTATAATTATTTGTTGTAGAGGACATTTGTTATTTCTTCCCCAGAATCAGTCTCTCTTGTCTTGCCTTCTGGTAAAAGTACACTGGATTTATTTTCAGGAACATGTCTTCCTTATCTAAGTCTTCAGGTTTGGTTGGAAGTGACACCAATAACAGGTCCAAGGATGAATCCAACTGGTTTAACTTCCCTAGCAACAGTGACAGGCATATAACCAAATTAAAAACTAAGATGATGCAGGGAGAAAGAGGGCTTAGTGATGAACGATGGTGACATTCCTTAAAAACTGAATCAAACCAAATGTCGCCTGAAGCCAGAACTCTCCAGGACTTTTTTCCTCCCTCTTTTTCTCTTTTTCTCTGTCACAGTGTCAGGCAACATTAGAGATCATCGCTTCTCCATCAACAGACTATAACAGAAAAATGAAGCCTGGGCACAGTGGCTCAAGTCTTAAGTCCCAACACTTTGGGAAGTCCAGGTGAGAGGATTGCCTTAACTCAGGGGCTTCAAGACCAGCCTGGGCAACTTGGTGAGACCTCGTCTCTACCATAAATCAAAAAAATTAGCCAAATGTGGTAGCATGCGCCTGTAGTTCCAGTTACTTGGAAGGCTGAGGCAGAAGGATTGTTGGAGCCTGTCACGTTGAGTCTGCGGTGGCTGTGAGCATGCCACTGCACTCCAGCCTGGGCAGCAGAGTGATATCCAACCCAAAAAAAAAAAAAAAAAAGGAAAAAGAAAGCAAAGGAAGAGAAAGGACCCATGTACCCTTCACCTTGTTTCCTTCTATGGCTATATCTTACATAATTGTAGTTCGATATTAAACAAGAAAACTGGCATTGGCACAATGTGTATGTATAGTTCTATGCCATTTTATTACATGTGGAAATTTATGTAACCAATATTGTTGATCAAGATTGAGAAATATTCCATCTTCCCCTGGTCACTCTCATGATACTTTCTGACTGTAACATCTACCACCTTCCCTCCACCATCCCCAAACCTGGGCAATAGTTATTCTGTTTTCCATCTTTGTAATTTTGACATTTGGGAGAGTTATAGTGTTTTTGAACATATCTCTTTGTATAAATTTTGTAGTTGTTCCAAGTTTTTTGTTCTTGGTTATTATACATACATATCTTATCAAGTGCATTGATGACATTTTACCAGTTCAAGTGAATGGTAGAAACTATACCTGCCTTTGTGTTCCTTTACCATCTACCATTTATAATATAATTGTCTCAAATATTTCTTCTACATCCATGGGGAACCACATTAGATAGTTTTATAAATTTTGTTTCAACAATCAAACACAATTTAGAAATTTCAAGAGAATAAAAATCTGTGGCATTTACCACATATTTTTGCCTTTCTGTGGTTCTTTCTTTCTTTCTTCATGTCATTCTAAGATTCCTTCTTTCATCATTTTATTTTTGCTTAGATTATATTCTTTAGGGACTCTTTTAATATAGGCCTACTGGTGATGGTTTTAGTTTTAGATTTTAGTTTTCTTTCATCTATAAATGTCTTGATTTCTCCTACATTTCTGAAAGATATTTTCACTGGATGTAGAATCTTATTTGAACACATTTTTTCTTTCTTTCAGCACTCGAAAAAAATGTTGTATTGTTTTGTGCTGGTGTCCATGCTTTTACAAGAGATGCTCTCATTCAAATTGTTTTTGCCCTAGATGCTCTCATTCAAATTGTTTTTGCCCTATAGGTAATATATCATTTCTCTGCTTGTAAGATACTTTTTTAGTCTTTAATTTTCAGAAGTTTTTCTATGATGTGTCTTGATGGTGCTTCCTTAATATTTATCTTGTTTGATGTTTGCTGAACTTTTTAAATCTGTGGTTTATGCCTTTTGACTGATTTGAGAAGTTTTCAGCCATTGTTTATTTGAATGCTTTTCAGCCCCAAACGCTTCCTCTTTTACCTCTGGAACTCAGATGACATAAATGTTAGGCTTTTAAAAATATTACTATATGTCTCTGTTCTTTTTCTTTTTTTCTTTATTGAGTCAGAGTCTCACTCTGTTGCCCAGGCTGGAGTGCAGTGGCACGATGCTCATGGTCACCACAGCCTCGACCTGCTTGGCTCAGGTGATCCTTCTACCTCAGGTTTCCAAGTAACTGGAACTACAGGCACGCGCCACCACACCTGGTTAATTTTTGGATTTATTGTAGAGATGAGGTCTCGCCAAGTTGCCCAGGCTGGTCTTGATCCCATGGGCTCAGACAATACTCTCACCTCAGCCTACCAAAGTGCTGGGATTATAGGCATGAGCCACCATGCCTAGCCTCTGTTCATTTTAAAAATTTGTATTTTCTTTGTTTAGTTTATTTCTTTTTCTCAGATTAGTTAATTTCTACTGGTGTTTTAAGGGTTTTTGTTTTAGATTTTTTAATTTTTCAATTTCTTCATTGAAACTCTCTATGTGCTTATTTATTTCAAGTACATTTGCAATTGCTTTTGGAAGTTTTTTTTTTTTTTAAATAATGGCTGCGTCAGATCTTTGTTAGATAATTCTAATATCTGTGCTATCTCTGTGTTGGTATCTGTTGATTCTTTTCTCATTCAAGTCAAGATCTTCCTGATTCTTGGCACAATTAGTGGTTTTTAACTTGAAATCTGGACATTTTTGACATCATGTTATGAGGCCCTGGATCTTATTTTTAATCATGTGTCTTAGTGGGCCTCTCCTGACACCTCATTGACAAGGGAAGAGAGCAATTACTTCATCACTACCAGGTGAAAGTGGAAGTCCAGGTTCTCCATCTGACCTCCATTGAAACAGAGACTCTTTGCTACTGTTGGGTGGAGTTCACCTTTTCCAACAGACCTCCATTGATGCCATCTTGGCTGGGAGGGTGCCTCAATACTGCTCCCTACATGGACTCCCATGACACTATGGATGTCTGTCTCATTACTACTGAATTGTGGTGAAAGTCATGGTTTTCCACTGGACTTTCATAAGCCACCCTAGTGACAATGAAAAGGTGTGCCTCATTACTGCTCGGTGGTGGTGGACATCCAGGCACTCCACTTGGTTTTCTCTGGGGGAGAAGGGGGAGGGCTATCTTGTGGGGGAAGGTTATCTTGTGAAGGAAGTCCAAGTTCTCCACTTGGAATTTGCTGACAGGGATAGAGGTGGACCATAGTTTTTTTAAAACTATATTTGTCTGGAGTAGAATGGTTAAGGTCTAACAGTTACCTGTCTTCTAAGATGCCCCATTTAGAGGGAGGGCTTTTCTTGGGACTTTTTTTTTGTCTAACCCTATTGGTATTTCTAGGTCAAAAAGAAAATCCAGTTCACTCATACTGTGTCATTTTTTAGATTCCATGGTCCTTATCCAATTTCCCTTCTTCTCTTCACCTTCCAGAGTAGTCTTACAATTGCTTTATTTATGACATCCAGGGTTTTTACCTGTACTCAATGAAAGCAATAAGAAAAATACATCTACTCCATTTTTTCAGAAGTACAATACCAGAATATTAAAAAAAATAATAGTAATTTATTTTAATTATTTAATCATGATTATTTTAATATTTTTTCTCATTGTATGCCAATTGCTACCAGAGTTTGAATAGTTACCAAATGTATCTGTTACAATTTGCAGAATTTGATGTAGATCATTCAGTCCAAGGAAGCAATGGTTCTATTGCTGTGAAATAGTTCATTTTAATGTATTTGACTGAAAAATATATGATGGTTCCTTTTGGCACATCTCTGTGTGTGGCAATGTATGACTCTTCTCTGTTTGTGGTAATGTATGACTCTATTTCAGTTCCCTAACACTATCCTAATAGTGATTTACAAAGAGTCTTAATTTCATTTTATCCCACAGAGAACTGACAGTTTAGAAAATAACTACTGATTCTTTATCTAGAGCCCCATTAAGAATCCTGTCCTTTGGTGCAGTTTAATTCATGTCGAGAAGTGATGTTCTTAGATCTATTGCAATTCTTTGAATGCATGGATATCTTTTTATTATTCTACATTTATAGATTGCTCTCATTTAGTATCCTGAATCTTTCTAAATTAGTCTTACAAAAACATATAAAAAAAGTATTTTAAAAATTAAGGTCTAATCATACCAAGAATAAGTTAGCGCTGATATGACTTGTGTGATGTTAGCACATGTACGATGAGGGTTGTGAAATGGAGAGTGATTTAAGGAACAAATGAAAAGACTTGCAATACTGTTAACCTGTCTTTGGATAAACTGGATCCCTGCCTCATTTTCAGGCCATTGTTACTATTTGTGTTGGGTCCTTGGAACAAATTTTTACGTTTGTGTTTTGTTTTACTTTTTACTACCAGGGTAAAAAACTCTTTGAGGTAATCTGAGCCTTTTAATTTTCTAGCAATCTGTATCTCTTTCCTTTTATTAATGTTATGATAAACTGTTTACCAGACCCTAAGCTCCCAGAAGAGCTCTTGATAAAGTGCACACATGGAAAAGAGAGAAAAACACCATATTTGGTGAGGGTGATGAAGGTGGAATCTGTGTCCTAAAAACTGTTTTAATAAGAAACTTATTTTATCTATTACAGGATTGCCTTAAAATATGATTGCAAATTCCTTAGCAAATTAGTATAAAATTCTAACTAAATAGTACCTATCACTTATTTAGTAAATACACGATGATGGCCTTTGATAGGCAAAGCATTGTGTGGGTAGGGGTAGAAACAACAACAAAAGACCTCTACTTCCCACATTTTTCTCAAGAATATGCAAAATCTTGTTGAAACCAAACTGAGTGTGAGATGAGGGTGTCAGAGGGATTGGAAAGTCATCGAGGCAGGTGAGTGATGCTGAAGATGTGCTAAAGCAGTTCTGGGTCCAATTCTAGACCAGAAGAAGTAAAGGATAGTATTGACTAATGGAAATCCAGAATGAGGCAGCTTTCAAGAGAGATGTTTTGTGGAGAGGTGGAAGGATGGGAAAAACAAATTGGAGTCAGATTTCTTACATTGATGGTTTTGGAAATTAGGTGGAGTTTCTACATTACCCTGAGACCAAGTGAAATCTTGACAAGTTCAGATCAAAGGCAAATATATGATCCAAGTGCTATTTTAGGAGGTTACATTCTGCAGAGTTGTTATCTTATATATCATGAAAGTGCAAGACTAGAGGGAGAAGCACCCCTTAATAACTAATATGGCAAAATCAATTTTGAGTCCATTAAGTCTAGTGATAATAATAAAAATAAAAGGAAAAAAATGACAATGAAAGAAACGCCAGCCAGGCTCGGTGACTTAGCCTGTAATCCTGCGCCTTGGGAGACTGAGGTGAGTGGATTGCCTGAGCCCGCGGGTTTGAGACCCACCTGGGCAACTTGGCAAGACCTCATCTCTACAATAAATCAAAAAAATTAGCCTGGTGTGGTAGTGTGCGCCTGTAGTTCCAGCTACTTGGAAGGCTGAGGGGAAGGATCACTGGAGCCCAGCAGGTCGAGGCTGCGGTGGCCGGAAGCGTACCACTGCACTCCAGTCTGGGCAACGGGAAACTCACACTCAAAAAAAAAGAAACACCAAAGATCTGTGCTGCTGCTGATGTGCATGTGAACAGCAGGATCAAAGGAGTGGCCAGGGTGCGGGAATAATCAAGGACTCTTAGCCTTATCTGTGGTTATTGCCAAAAGCCTATTTATAAAGAGTTTGACTTATTTGAAGAAAAGATAGAGATAACAATTTTAGAATATTTATTTAAGGAATTGTTAATGGGCTGGGTTCAGTGGCTCAGCCTGTAATTCCAGCACTTTGGGAGGCCAAGGCGAGTGGATTGCCTGAGCCTGCAGGTTTGAGACCAGCCTAGGCAACTTTGCGAGACCTCATCTCTACAATAAATAAAAAATTAGCTAGGCGTGATAGAGCGCGCCTGTAGTTCCAGCAACTTGGAAGGATGAGGTGTAAGGATCGCGGGAGCCTTAGCAGGTGGACACTGGGGTGGCTGTGAGCGTACCACTGCACTCTAGCCTGGGTGATGGAGTGACTCCAACTCAAAAACAAAACAAAACAAAGAATTGAGGTGGTTGTAGGAGACAGTAGTGGTTGGTGAATATGTTCACCTGTCAGATTGAGGGGTCTAGACAAAGTTGAAGAGGGAGTTATTCAATAGCATTAACTGAAAATACTGACTAGATAGCTTGATATGAGGAGGAGAAAATTAAGAAATGCAGGATGACTCTTCTGGTGCAGTGGGATGGAGAATGGATAAGATGGAGATCTCCATTGACAGGTAACACGTGAACTTCTTTACCTCTGAATTAAGAAAAAAAAAGATGAATGTGAAGAGATATCTGAAGAGACAGTTGTGTAACAGTGTCACAGATTGGGCAGTTGAGTTCAATTTCTTCCCTACTAGTTCTGTGACTTCAAGCAAAGTATCTCCCTGTCTAAATTTCAGAGGTTTCCTTATCTGTAGTACCTATCTGGCTTGGTTATAGTAAGGAAAAAATATGATAAGCCATATAAGACATTAGCACAGTATCTGGCATATTAACACAATAAATGATACTGTTGTTTTGGAAATTTCATTTTGGGGTGGAGATGTACTCATACAATTCTATTTTTGAAATACTATACAGATAATTGTTTTTCTTTGCTCTCAGGGCTCCTCTGAGAAAGTGAATTCACCCAGACAACATTTGTATTTTAATAAAGACTTTCAAGTCTAGGGAAGATAATGGGGAAGAAAAAAAGAAGGCTTTTCTACTCCTTAAATGACATCACAGAGATGAGCACTTATTATGCCTCTCTTTTTGTAAACTGATTCCACTCTGTACCACATTTGTAATAGGATTTGTGAATTTTTTTCTAATTAGTCTCAGCTAGTTAAAAACATATTTGATAATATGTTTAGCTTTAAATCATGTTGAAATCCTTTAAAGTCACATAGTGCTTGTCAGTAGGATTTCATTACAGCATGGGAATAAACTCCTGAAATGCTGGGACATGGAGCAGAGCACCTGTCACACTCTTTGTCATCGATAGTTTGCATTTCTGGAGGAGTTTGCTCTCAGAAGCCTAAACTTGAGGAATGCAACTAGTTATGGTTGTAGAGGTCTCTGGAAGATTAGACCTTTCAAAAACAGAAGATTAAATTAAAGAATGATTGCTAAATTTGGTTGGTACATCCCAAGTTCTAAATTAGTATGAATTCAACCTTAAAGATTATTGATGACAAACAATTATTTCCCTAAATTGGTGAGTATGTTTTGAACCTAATTTTTTTATAGTATTAGTTTGCTGATGTAAACATATCTTTTAATTTATAATCTTCTACTAATTTATAGTCTTCATGCTAAGATGAAAAATGAGAAAAAAAATTTTTTCCCCCTGTGGAACTTCAAAATGTTTTCCTAATATGTAAAAATCAAAGTTTCTGACTAAATTTTAAAAATATTATTAGGTGAAAAGTTGATTCTCTTTGGACCAAATAACTTGTAGAAGTTTAGTTATTTATTCATTTATGTCACTAATTACAGCATGGATACTGAAGACAGTTATTTAAAAATCTTAGTGGAGATAGTAAAGATTCAATTGCATATCAAATCAGAATTTTAAAAAAATCAACTTGTATATCTTTACAGTTCATTTGTTTTGTGGCAGTTGAATTCAGGAACTAGAAAATTCTGAAAATTATTGTGTTGCATAAAACAAATTTATTTGCTTCCCTGCATCTTAAGGTAGTGTTTGACAATTATGGCAAGTGACTACAGAAAAGAGTTGCCACCAAGCAGCATGCAATGATGGTGTGTGTGATGAATGAGCTCACGTGCATGGATAGACTCCTAGTCATCACTGCCTCCATGATTCTGCAAATGAAGCAGGTTTAAATTCAAACATGGAGCATATCTTATTCCTCAGTGATAACAGATCGGTTGCCATCAAAGACAAGATTGGCATTGGGCCTGTCTTATTTCTCTTCTGATGCACCAGATTCCAACTGTATTTCTAAGTGATTTATTCATTTGGCACCCTCTTCTTTCTGAAAACAAAAAAACGTTTTAAATAATACTTTAATACAAAGGCTTTGCTTCCAAGAATCAGTCTAGTTAATTCTTTTTTATAAAGAAGTGTCAATATTTTTGTAGACAATTTTAGGCTTGGCTCTGGAAAACTAAATAATCCTTCTGACCAGCTGTTTCTTAAAATTTCACACCTATGGCTCTCTCTAATGATTATATGATCTTAAATAAATGAACTTGATTTCCCCTTTAAACCAGTTCCTTCTTTGTAAATGTAAATGTTTTAGAAAATGACATTACTATTTTTTTTTTCCATTCAGGTTAGTGTTATCAGCAAATTATTTTGTTTCTAGATATTTTGCATGGAAAGAGCATTGTAGGTCTGGTTTTCTGGAGTGCACACTCTGAGATAGAAATTAGTATGCAGAAAGTTTACTGGAGAATGATCTGGGGTTTAACACTGATGGGGAAAGAAAGAAAGCACATTTGGGCAAAAGGAGATGGCAAGATGTGATGTAGTTTCAACAAAGACCTTGGTAAACTCCGTGGGGAGCTCTATACGTGGGATGGCACTTCAGAGTAGCTCTAAATTGGGATGATTTAGGTGCCAGCCTGATATTCTCCTGCATTGAGTCTACTTCAGCAGAGAACAATTTCTGGAGTGGGCTGATAGCTAAGGTCTGGAACCTGGCAACACTCTCAGAAGTTTAGAGGAATAGGTCCTTCACACTTGGGATAAGGAGCAAGATTATTACTGTGTCCAGTATAAAGCATTAGTATCATCAAAAAATTAGTAACTAAAGGATCCCAGATTCTGCAATCATCTTAGGAAAATGAGTTTAGTAAAGTACTGGAAAAAAAGTATAAATTGTTGAAAAAGTGGAAATCGCTTGAATTATTATAATTGGTGTGGTTATCGACATTCTACCACTCAAAGATTTTTATAATCTCAGTCGCATTCTCTACTCACTTTCTGCTAGCTTTTTTTTTAAAAAAAACAAAACAAAACAAAACAAAACAAAAACAGTTTTGGAAGCAAAATTATAGAGACAAGTCAGAGGAAGTTTGGAGTTGATTGACTATGTTCAAATTTAGTATCTCAACTTACTAACTACCCCATCTGAGAATATCATCTTAGAGCTGCTTGGTACTTTTACAAGTGAGAAAAATCATGGGGTGAACATTAAGTGAGATGGCATTTTCAATATAGCCCACCTTAACGTCTTTTATTTTGAGGTAGCTAGTATTTGTTTCTTTTCTTCCAAGCATTGCAAATAAATGATTAAGTATTAATATAAATATTGAGAAGTTTGCATTATCTTATTATTTTGGACATTAATTCTATTTTTGACAACATAATTATTTTTTAATGATATAGTGTATTTAAGGAGAAATTGGAGTCTGCGTGTAGGGAGCTCAATTAATGCTACTAGGTGGACTGTTGACTTTTCCACACTAATATTCTAAGTAGTTGGTTAGACAACAGTCTAACTAACTGTTGTCTAACCCTTGGCAGCAAAAGAATATGACTGGCTATTTTATCAGTTATTTTTTATTGTTATTGTCTTTTTACCCATATGTGAATTCACAAAGATTTCATGAAACTAAAATGAATTTATTTCAAAATTATTTATCAAATTAAAAGCCTTCTCAGAAGAAAAAATATTGATACTTTATTTTTAATTGTGCTCATCCTCCATAGCAAGAGGAGATAGAGTTAATCAATAGGACCACCCCAGTTGAGATTGAAAGGAGGAATGGTTTATCTTTGGATATCAGAACTCTCATCCTCTTTTCTTCTTTTATAACTCTACATTTGATTACTTCTTGCTGTTCCATTGGCTAGGAAATGTGATCTTTCTGTCCTTTATTTTCCAAAATGTACCTTTCTTCTTCCCTTTCTTCTTCCCAATTCTTTTTCCTCATTACGCTTTTGAACTTATGTCTAACCATACCATTGAATGAAAATGTGAAGAACTTTTACCCAACTTAAAGGATTAATATTTTTTTTTGTGGGGGAGGATCTGTGCATACTTATTCAGCAGCTCTTCATGGAAATTTGGGAAGGGAGAATTGCACTGGCAGAGAGAGACTGAATTGTAAAATGTCTTGTGTAAAACACTGGGAAGTTTAGATTTTTCCTATGTGTAGTGGAGACAATTAAATAATTTTGATCAGGGAAATGATTACATTTACCTCAAAGATAATTACAAATATAATCATAATAGGTTTGTTTTGTTCAAAATTTTGATATCTAAAGCATTAACTAGGAAAAAAAGATTTTTTGATCCTAAATATTATTGTTAGTGGATTTCTGACTCTGTAAATGACATGGATATCATCAGACTAACATTTCCCTCATCCTAGAACACACCATCGTAAGTTTGCTAAAAATGTTTTTAGTTCAATACATACTGAAGACAGACTGTGTGACCTTAGGAGTCTACCTAAGATGCCAACAGTTTACTCTCAGCTAGAAATGACATGACTACTTTACTAAAAAAAAAAAAAAATCAGTTTTCTTTCATGCAACTTAGTTTCTCTCAATTTTTAACTAGGACTGTATTTTCAATGCATTGCTGGCCATTTCCATATTCATGTGCCTCTTTTATTCCCCTCTCAGTATGATGGGTGCCCGCTCATTTCTCTGTCCTTTAGCTTCACTGCTTATTAGTTTCTCCTGCTGCATTTTACTTCCTATCAAGTACAGAGCCCTTGACTGTCTACTTCAAAATGAATCTCAAATATTTGCCTTTGCCTTTTTCCCCATATTCATTGTTATTATACTGGTTCAGGCCCTCGTCATTTTAATTCTGAACTGTTGAAATAGCCCTTTGACTCTGACTCTCTCTCTCTCTAATTTCTCATCTCTCCAATGCACTTATCACATTGCTGTCATCATTATCTTTCTAACATACATCTTTGGTCATGTCATTCCACTAGAGAGCCTTCTGTTTTCTTACAGGATCAAATCCAAACTTGTTAGCGTGCAACGTCAGTCACAATCTGCCCACATTCCTTCTTCAACAAGGTCTCAAAAAGGGAACTCTCTGATCCATGCAGGAGTAGATTTTCTAGTAAAAATAAAACTTTAAAAAATCTGAATGAAGGAGGAAAGGTTAAAACTGCCATGTGGTAATGTGTTTTTTTAAATTCTTGGGCAGAAGGAAGAAATTGATTATTTGAGTATTGGTAAAAACTGGTGCTGGATACAGGAGTCCCTCGATAGATTGAGTTTTGGACCCAGGGAGCAGACATCTAAAAAAATTCAGTGGAGCATATAACAAAACAACTGCCTGAAATGGTTGATAGCAAAGCTGTGACAGGAGCATACATTGGGAGGCAGCAGTAATACCCATGTGAATTAGAAAAGGAAGATGGGCATAACCCTCCAGTGACCAGAACTCTAGAAAAAAACAATATCTGTTTTAGAGACACACTTACAAATAGTCTGTCCACCAAAAAAAGTGAGCAGACATTTTCACAAATTGAAAATAACTAAATTACCAGGTTTGTTGCAATCCAGAATTCAGGTCTACCATGTGTGACAGAAATACCCTTAGCATCTTACTTTCCTTGTGTCCCATGACACATTCTTCATCACTCACAAAGACCATCGACCGCTTCTGAGCCCTAGCTCATAGTTATCTACAAGCAACTCTGAGCTCTTGTACAAATGGTTTCACCTCATGAAATTCTCATTTTTTCAAAATTCTAAAAGTCTGTGCTGAGTACCAATTAAGCCAATTTCTATGTTATTTTTGGTAGACAGCAGTAGCCATAAGTAAGTCTGAAGGGGAAGAGGGTCAGATACTAACCTCCACACCCTGCCTTTAGTTAACAAAATCTCAAACTAAATTTGGTCTCTCATATATGCTTAAAAACACATTTATCAGCAAGCAGTCATAAAACAGCATATAAGACTTGCTTTATAGGTTCAGTACTTCAAATACCACCTTGAAAAAAGATTCTCTCAGGGCCAACAAGGAAATGCCCCAATATCCGTCTTCTGTTCTATATAGAGTAGCATGTGGCCTACAAAAATCTATCCAACCAGATTAATAGCAAGGAGTAAGCTCTGGGTACCAGAGGAGTCTTAGCCTTAACTCACGCAAGAGTGAATATGAAATCCACTTAGATATCCATATAATCTCAGCTGTGAGATCATACTTCTCACTTCCACATGATGATAAATTTCTGTTTTCCCCAACACAAACACTTTTCTGACACTGACTATTTTCATCAGGAGAATGTGTAATATTAATTGAGATGTGGATAATGGAACACTAGTAGCAATAATCTCTGTGTGTCCTTTTCGGCACAATGTTGACTGACCACTCCTGACTGTGGGTGCTTACGTATAGTAACTAAATCGTCCTGTATTTACATGATTCTATGAGGATGTACTTTAAAATTAATCAAACTTATCAGACAATCTGGGTCATAGCACGTTGTAGAAAAAGTTTATCCTTGGGATGACCCTTTACTGGCTAGACAGCTGGGGAAAAATACTTCTTTTGAAGACAATCCTACGAATTCCGTGACCACCAAAAATCATTGAAAATCAGACAGACCTGGATTAAATCTTAGCTCTGCTACTTAGTTCTTACATAGCCTTGAGCCAATTATTTAATTTTACTGATGCTCTCTTTTCTCATTTATAAAGTAGGCTAAAGAGTCAAGCATGTAAGATATTCTATAAACATAACACCCAGTAATGTGGTGGAGTTGGCTCAGACAAGATTATAAGAGTCTCATGGTGGCTGGGCATGGTGGTTTATGCCTGTATTTCCAGCACTTTGGGAGGTGGAGGCAAGACATTGCCTGAGCCCAGAGATTTGAGACCAGCTTGGACAACTTGGTGAGACCTTGTTTCTAAAATAAGTCAAAAAATTAGCCAAGCATGGTGGTGTGCACCTATAGTTTCAGCTACTTGGAAGGTTGAGGCAGAAGGATCACCTGAGCCTAGTAGGTCAAAGCTGTGGTAACTGTGATCATGCCACTGCAATGCAGCCTGGTAAAAGAATGAGATTCTGATTCAGAAAAAAAAGCTAATGGTAAATTTTTAAGAATTTTGTAAGACAGTTGTTAGTACAGCCATTGAAAAATATAATATTATATAAACTTGCAATTAAATAAATTATATTAAAAATAGAGGAAAGAGTCACTCAAAACATATCACAATCTGAATACTTTGCATTTTATTATTTTCCATGTTCGTATATCTTTTATATCCATGGTACAACATTGTACAAGTGTACATCTCTCCACACCTCTGTTGTTACTGACATCAAGTAGCTTGAAATCAGACATGGTGGCAATACTTACATGGTGGGAATCAGAATGTACTATAAATTAAGATTTGACTTATAATCCTGTTGATTGTCTCTAATCTAAAGAAAGTGATGAAAAAATATCAATAAAGCATATTAAACTTAAAAATATGTCATGTTTGTGCTTTTTACATAGTGAATGACACACATACACACACACACAAAATCTAGTGTTCAAAACTTCTATCCAATTCTGTGAAGAAGTTTCTCACAGCTTTGACAAACAATTGAAGTTCCAACATACGACATGGTTGTCATCACTATCATTAATTTAAATGACAAATATATATCAACTAACATTCATATTACAACTATACTCATTTATTAATTGCAAACACAAGCTGTCTACAGTCATAAGAGTTTAGCAAAAATCAGGGAATGTATTCTGTCAAATTTGTCATCTATATGGAAATTACAATATATTATTATATATTTTATTTATTTGTAATATCATATGCTACACATGTTTAAATCATTGAACTTTAGAACAAAATCACATATATATGTATGTATATATACATATATATGTGTGTATGTGTGTGTATAGTTTTTGACAGCTGTTACTGAAAATTTACTGTGAAGGATAGGATTAAGATGGCTGGCATGAGGCAGCTAGAGTATCTCCCACAGAGTAAACTAAAAGAGAGTTTCCTCAGCATCCAGAGAAGAATGGGACTGGCAGCACTCCCCACAATTCTCCATAGGAGTGATAATAACCACTTAGTGCAAAGAAGAAGAAAAAGTATCCATCAACCTGGGCTGGAACTGGACAGATTCTTGTCTGCACCACCATAGTCCACCACAGTCTCTACATGGAATTCAGGAGTTTTGTGTTCCTGCTGCAAACTTGGGAAATCCACAGAGCCTTGTACTTGGTCTAGGCTGGCTGGGCACTTCTTGGTACAACAGTCACCAAGCAGAAAACTTCTACAGCCATCGTCACAGTTGGCTTTCTCGCATAAGCTCCAATTTCTGGCCAGAGATCAACATTACAGCCTACCACATTGCATATAATACCTCAGTTCTGGTGAAGGCCTGATCCAAAACCCCAGATAACTTACTTTTCCAAGCCATTCTGTGATCCAGTGCAGGAATACAGCACAAGACTTCCACAGATGGCAATTGATAAACTCACCACATCAAGGCTATATACAGCCAAGGGAACCCTATAGTGCCTATGTCAACCCCCATCAACCTCAGATAAGAAGAAATAGTCTACTCAAATGTGAAGGAACAAGAAAAATAATTATGACAACATGAAGAAACAGGTTTCCAACATCCACCCAAAACCACACCAACTCTTCAGCAGTGAACCCTAAACAAAATGAAATTTCTGAAATTCTAGAAATAGATTTTAAAAGATTGATTATAAAATTGACCAATGAACTTCAGGAAGAAATTGAAAACCAACATAAAGAAATGCAAAAAACTATTCAGGATATGAATGCAAAATTTTTCACCTTAAAAAAAAAAGCTAAAATTCTGGAAATGAAATAATCATTTAGGGAAGTACAAAATGCAGTGGAAAGTTTTAACAGACAAGAACAAGAGAAGAAAGGATATTAGACTATGAGGCTTTTGAATTAACCCAACCAGACAACAAAATAGAAAAAAGAATCAAGAGAACAGAACAAAGTCTCCAAGAAATGTATGATTATGTAAAACATCCAAACCTAAAAATCAGGTGTTTCTGGAGAAGAAGAGAAAGCAACAGGTTTAGAAAACCTATTTGAGGAATAATGGAGGAAAATATCATTGGTCTTGCCAGAGATCTAAACATCTGGATACAAGAAGCCAAAAGAACACCCAGAAGATTCATTGCAAAAAGATCATTCCCAAAGGCATATAATCACCCAGTTATGCAAAGTTAGCATGAAGAAAAGAATTTTAAGAGGGGCGAGACAAAAGCATCAAATAATTTACAAAGTAAACCTATCAGACAAACAGCAAACTTCTCAGAAGAAACCCTAGAAACCAGAAAGGATTTTGGTCTCATCTTCAATCTCTTCAAACAATAATTGTCAACCAAGGATGTTGTAACCCACAAAACTGAAATTCACAAATGAAGGAGAATTGAAGTCTTTTGCAGACAACAAACCACTGAGAGAATTTGTCAACACTAGACCAGCTCTATACAAAATACTTAAAGGATTTCTAAATATGAAACAAAAGTTTGAAATACACAGGTAGAAAAATGCTGGCTACTATGAAGTTCAGGCATTATGGAACACCAACAAAATAGAGAATAAATAAATAAATAAATAAATAAAACAAGATAACAACCAGTATGATGGAAAGAATAAGACCTTACATACCATTATTAACTCTGAATATAAATGGTCTTAATTTCCCACTAAAAAGATACAGACTGGCGGAATAGATGAAAAGCACACAACCCAATTATCTACTGCCTTCACGTGACCCACTTACTCATAAAGACTCCTATATCTATTCATCTTCCTATATTTTAAATGCCTAGAATGTAAAAGAAAAAAATGTTATGTATCTTAATCTAAGTATCACCCGGAACATCTAGCAGAAAGCTCTATATGATAAGACTCTCAGGAAATATTTATTTTAAAAAATTGAATATTTTGTCAAGTTTACTTTCTACAACACTATAAAATCTAATTTTTATTTTCTTCTTTTTTCAGACAGAAAATTTACCTATTGTCCGTTATTAGATTAGTTGGCAATAAGAGCAGATTTGAACGAAAAACATTGAATTTTCTGTCACCAGATTAGTGACATGTACCACCTCAGCAAATCTTTTAGAATCTATTCTTTTCTTAAGAAAACCAAGCTTTCTTTTTTTTTCCACAAAGATATTCTGAGTAAACAAGAGAAATGTGTGCCAAGATAAAACTATCATACACTGATCAACTTTTTATTGATATGGGATTCTTCCTCTAGCAATAGTTATTATTAATAGGCAATAGCTAGATGAAGAATCCCAGAGTTATTATTATTATTAGTAATTGTTAATAATAATATAAATACTGTTCTAATCATTAGTATTATTAGTATTATCAATACTATATGAAAATGCAATTAGTATTTATCATTACATTCTATTATCAATAACATTACTATTAATGCTTTTATGTCCTTACTATATCATGAGTGCTTTTCATGCGTTATTTGTCTAATCTTCATCACATTTTTATGAGATAGGTATTATTATTTTTTTAAGATGAGAAAACCAATTAGATCTTACAGCTATTGAGTGGTAAAGTTAGTTTTTGAACTCAAGAAATCTAGCTGGAAAACTAAATTTCCCAAAGCAGTTTTGGTTTACCAGAAAGAGATCATCTTTTGCAAGAAAACAATTTTTTTCACTTCTAAAAGATGAAGAATCTGAAGGAATCAGAGCATGTTGTTTATCCATAAACCATATGTAGAAATAATTCATGATAATATAAGAGGTAGATTCCTTCCCAAAAGGAGATAACATTTTACTGACTGGGGGAGGAAAGGAGAACAAGAGAAAAGCCAACCATTCTGGTATTAGCTATTGGTGTGGTCCCTGAATAAATGTTGCTGCACTGGTCAACTGTAAGCAGGTTGGTATGGGAGGAGGTATGATATTTTCCAGATAGATTTAAGGGGAACCCAAGACCAGAGAGGATCCATGCCTCACTCCTGGCCCACAGTTTGGAGAGAATCAAACCTCCTAAAATATCCTCTACCAGAGTTTAATTCACAGCTATGAGTAAAATGGCAGCCTGGCTGGTTTAAGGCAGAGGTCACCTGGGAGAACTCCATGAGAGTCTAGGGTCTCTATGGTCATAAAAGAGCAACTCATTGGTTTCTCATAATATAGAAAGAGGTGAGGGTATCGAAAAAGTGACCTTCCAGGCATGATGAAGTCATGCTAGGATCAGACTTGCTCCAGGTACTAAAACTGATATTCAAAGACCAGACACAAGAAACGAGAGACTCACAGGGGCAATTTGATATGTAACAACTTTATATTTAAATTCAGAGTTTACTGATATTTAGCTTTGAACTATAGAGTAATTTCTAATTTCATTGAGTTTACCTGAGAGAGATGATTAAATAAAGTTTTATGTATTAGAAATAATAGACATTTAGAGAGAATGTTAAATTGAATTATAAAAGCAGATTTTATGATTCTTGCAAATTAAAGTCAGAAACTGTGAAATTTGAACTGGTAGTATGCTCTTTTCAGATAATACATATATCTAGGAAGTAACAACTGTGAAAATATAAAAGATAATATCATAGTGAAAATGTATTCATTGAATATATATGCAAATATATCCTTATGCATGTATATATGCACACATGCCCACCATGCATCCACTCCATCTTTGATTGTTTGACTAATTATTTATGTATTGGTTTGTTTATTATAGAGTGGTATACTTTGTTAGAAAATATTTCTAACTTTTCGAAGATGCCACTATAGCTAAGAGTGCAAAACCTGACCCTGCTTCATACTATTTGTATGACCTTGGATGACATACTTAATCTCTCAGACATGCAGTTTCCTTATTAATAATTCCTCACCATCAAAGTAGGATGTCTAAAACATACAAGAATGGGTGTGCCATTGTAAGTCCTTGGAAATGTTACCTGGGGCTGTTCTGTATGGCTTTTGTTTTACTAAATGTTATGCTCAACTGTTTTTCCTTGTCTTCATTTTGATCACCCAGGATATGCAGTTGTCGACAGTGGGCTTGACCCCTGCCCTCTTCAGGCTCCTCTGGATTTTACAATATCACAAACATGAAGAGAAGTTTAAACTCTTCCTAGGAGCAGTTCTTTAGAGAGTGTCACAATCTACGAGATCTCATTCCAATCTCTCCACTCTCTTATCTTCTTTTTTATTTTTTAGGCTTTTTTTATGAGAAAGTGATCTTCGAGAACAGTAGAAGAGCAATTATAACATCAATAAGGATTCCCAGGAGACCACATTTTTAAAAGAAAAAATGAGCGTTCAAGAAAGAAAGTGATGGAATACCTTCAGCCATGAAAATGCATGTCTCTGGTGTGTGTTCATTTTTGTTGATGTCATAGATGGTATTGTGTTTTCTGTCTTTCATCATGTTCTCCAATTTCGGTATCACAGATTATGGTTTCTAATGAATGATTTTGCTGCTAATTCTTTGAAGTCATGAATCCATTTTCTAATCTTTCTTTTTTTTCTCTTAGAAATGGCTTTTATCTTTTGTATAAATTCTTCACAAATTTGTTAGCATTTAGTGCATATTCACTTCTAAGAAGTGAGCAATCAATACTTGGATACTTGTTTCTGTTTATCAGCATGTCATCTCCTGATGTCTCTGGTCTTAGGAATGACTTTAATAGAGAGGTCAGCAAAATACATGTGTTATAAATGATGCTTTTAATAAAACAAACAGCCATAGGTCTTCTATGGCTCACTAATATTACCAGCTAAAAAAAGAGAAATGAGTAGTTTTCACTTCTCACCCTGGGATTCTATAGTTACTGAATTATCAGAAAAATACTGATTAAAATTTAAATCTAAATTGAAGTCAAACTATGAAATAAATTTTAAAAGTCAATCTGGCTTTAAGTACCCTGAAGCTGACAAATAGAGATTTAGTTTTCATTCTTTTATTTGATAAGGGTTCAGAATAGTTATGAAAGTGTTATTGCATATTTTTGTTATGAAACTTACAAAACAACTACAAATTTGATGTGAAGAATACATGCATTTAATTTAGTGGTTTCTTACTCTTTTCATTATTGAGAAACTGAAGGTTCATTCAAGGACTACATGTATTCTGAAATATTCTAGAGAAGTAAATTTTTAGGAAAGTTGGCACAAAGTATATTTTTAAAAAATTGAAAGATAGACTATTACACATTGATTTATCTACAGTTTAAAAATTGCTTTACTTTTTTCTTCTGAGAGTTTAAAGTTATTCACCACTTAGAGGGAATAGAAGACTGAAATGTAATTGAGATTGTAGATTTAGTAGTGCTTATCCTAATATTTTTTCTTTAATATTTGATTTCCTGTTTTTTTCAGTGAATTATTGTTTTCAAAAAATATTTTCCAGAAAATGGGAAATAACCTAATTTCTTACTTAGGTTAACATTTAAAAAAATTCTGAAAATGTAATAAAATAATGAGATGGTTTCTTAGGAAGTCTGACACATCTTTCAAAACATGGTATTGTGTAATGAAATAGTTTTCTTTCTTTCTTGTCAAAATGTCAACATCACATCTTTTTTTAGTAAAAAACTTGAAATTTCATCTTTCATAGGGAATAATGCACCCATTTTGTGAGACATATTTGATATAAGATGGACTTTGGGGCCACAGTTTCTTCATGTATGAGATGAAGTTTATTAAATTATCCATCTAATTCCAGTGTTTTTAATTTTCATAAGAACTCTCAGTGAAAATGAGGAAATGAGATTCTAGAAGAAAATATTTATCAAAGATGCTTCTAGTGATTTTTGTTAAACCATATTCCCACCAGACTAATTATGGAATGATTATACAGTAACTCAGTAGTAGGAGCCCTTTAGCTTGTTGCTACCTGATTAATTTCAGGCATTGCATTCCACACTGAAACTTCAGAGCTCAGTAGCCTTCACCATACAATCTACTATGGTGCTGGCAGTATGTACTTGAAACTTGGGAAAACACCAGGGATTATACCCCACCTGGAATAGTCTAGTAGTAGTTGCTGGGGTAAAAAAGATGACCTAAACAACTTCGAAGTTTCTAATTTCCGTGATGCCCTAAGTGCACACTGCCCAAGTAAAATGCCAAATTTTATTTCATTCACTACCTGTGGTGCTTGATATCATTATTATTCTTTATATATGTGTATTCATTTCAGGAATAACTTAGCTCTTTAAAAAAAATCTTCTCATTTCTTACCTTAATGCAAATTCCTTCCTGTCAGGTTTTGTTAACTCTCCAATTCAGTGGAAGAAATTGATTCTCCATAAAATTCTATAGCTGTTTCAGCAATGGAAAACATGCATGCTTTTCAAGTAGTGGAGATGGTCAAACAGTGTGGCTGCATGCTCTCAGTTGCTGAGCAATAATTTTTTTTTCCAACTGGTTTTATTATGCTTTTTTAAATGTGATCAGGGTTTCTTGGATAAAAACTACAGAAAATACCTCCAGAGACTTAGAAATGATCTTTTTGGCTTCCTTTTATCAGCCTGAAGTTTAGTAGACATATCCTACCCCAGTGTTTCTCAATTAAAGAAAGAGAAGAGGAAGAAATGGGCAAGTACACTAGAGTTTATTTTGGGTACTTTAATAAATATTTTTGGTTGTGGCCAAAAAAGATACTGCTAGCATTTAATGGAAAAAGTCTAGAGAGTCTGCATGTTCTGACATACACAGATGGCCCTGACCTCAAATAAATGCTCTCAATCATATTATTGATTATTATTAGTATTAGTATTCTGTTTGGAAAACCCCTCCAGACATTCATATTGATGAAAAATTAGTTTTTGATTATATGACTCTAGACCCATATATTATGTACATGCACGTATATAAGTACAAAGTATTTTTGCAGGGCTTAAAATATACTGAATATTCTAAGACTGCATGTAACATGGAAATAGAAGAATGAATTAACTTAAAAAAATATTACTAGGAGTTGTCCACTATTTTGGAAAGCCACATGGTAATATCATTGGTGAGATTGAATCACCAATTGGATATATGCCCACATAAATGTACAATTGTAATGTTGCATTAATTCTTATTTCAAAATGTCAAGAAGAGCCAACATATTTATTTAATATTGTCTTGCTTTTCTTAAATTCAAACTACCCTGAATAAGCATATAAATACTTTTGACTACTTCAATATAGTCTCTTTGTGCCAAGAATTTACATATAGAATAATGAATTATTTTATTATAAAATATTTTATTTTCCACTTAGAACATTTTACTGATTTGAAAATAAAATATATAAGATAAAATTATTAATTTATTTAAATATACTAAAAGTTAATTAATTACAAAATATATGCCATAAAAAAGATACTCATTCTGATAGGATTTGAGAACCAATATCTTATAACTTTTTAAACGTATGCAAAAGTTTTTAGTTCAGAAATAATGGAGTGAAATAATGATAACCTTCTGAATGAGACTTTGTATTCTCAATTTTTTTAAGAAAAAGAAATATATACTAGGTAGTTATAGAGTCATTTGAACGAATATTGGTTGAAATAGTATGGTGTTAGAAATTAGATGCATACATAATTTGAAAGGCTTAGAGATTCTACCTCAGGAAATAAACAAGTTTCCCTAAGGTTACACTGTCAGTATGCTGAGAGGTGTTCTGTTACTCTACCTGTCTAGTTTCCTAGTACCAAGATTTTTTCATAAAGTTGGATATTGAGTGGGTAAGTGTAGTGTTCACTTCTCAGATTATTCACTCTGTATAATTTCAAACCATTTACATTTTAGTTTCCTTATTATTAAATGTTGCTAACCATGCATCTCCAAAGTTATAAGTTTGAAGTAATCTTCAAGGATCCTTTACAGCTTAAAATCTAATGCATTATTTCCCTTTATACCATAACACAAATTTGAGTAAAAAAAGGAAAAAAAAGCAGAAGCAAGAAACTAAAATCATAAACACTGAATTCTAGTTCTGACTGCCTACTTTTATTATTAACAATGATAATTATTATAAATATAATTGCTATCTTTGGCAATTCACCCCTTGTGTCTCAAGTTTTTAATAGGTACCCTTTTTAGCTTTCTTACAACTTATTGTTAGAAGCAAATTACATAATAATGCAAAAACACATTGAAAGTATATAAATATGTCAAAGGTTTACTTAATTTCAGAACAGTTATACAGGTATGTTACATAGTTTTATAAAAGTTACATAAGTATGTCAAAGGATTTTTTTTAAAATTTCAGAATGGGGAAGAATACGTTCTTTGATTTTTTAGTAATGAGTCTACAGGCTGGAATGCTTTCAATAATTCTCTTTTATCTTTACTTAAAATATATTCTATAAATTGCCCAAGCAGAGAGTACAGTTCACCTTCGAATGAGAGTTAAAGTAAGATAAACAAAATAAAATTTTTAAAAATGTAGTCAAGTCTATCTAACAATAAAGTATCATCTATGGAATTTTAAGAGAGAGATACGACCCAATAATTTTATAGGTCGATCCACTCTTATTTACATGTTAAAGCAACACAAAGACAATTGTACTCCTGTTAGTCAAAATTTACTCTCCGAGGAGTCTTTTGTGCAGCGCTCCAGTCACCCAAGGAAAAACCAGAATTTTGATTAAAAAGGGTTGATTGTGAGTACTCAAAACAGCTAAAATTAAAGAGATAAGTTCACAGATAAAAATAATTAAAATTATAATGGGATAAAAGATATAAAGGTTTCTTTTAAAAGGTTTGGCTTTACAGTAGATTGTATCATACTCTAGGAATCTATTTGTATTCGATAGGAAACAAAGAGAAGCTCATCTTATTTTGTAAGAATAATTTGAAAATACTTTAATGTAGTTAGTTATGAGATATACATAAAATTATGCCATCAAATTTTTCAATGATAACATTTACTAAAATGTAATCCTAAAGACTGGAAAGAAAATAAACAATAAAGCATTGAATAGAATGCAGGCACAAAATAATTAGTATTTTTGTGGCAAACATAAATTTTAAGTTTCACTACTACAATTGAAAGAGTGCAAATTATACACTTAAAATTATGTAAGGTAAGAGAAGCAATGGGTAATGCTTGTGCTGTAAGGGAAAAAAAAGAATGAAAATAATACCATAAAATTAAGGTGTTTAAAGTCAAAATGACCAGACAAGATAAAAACCAATACATAATTGACAGGGATCAATTGACAATAATGACATTGAACATGAAAACAATTTGAAGTCATCCTTGCTAATCCTCCTATTTCAAGGTCAGAGCCTTAATAAAGTTGTTGCAGAACTGAGTCTTGGGATGGATACATGGGCAGATGCAGTTGAGAACCTTGCATTTCCAGATTCTCATGAACCCTCTGGATCTACAGAAGTGGCTGGTATTCACTTATTAGGAGATAGTGCCCACCCACCTTACTCAAAGACCAGGTAGAAGACATATAAGGCAAGTACCTTGTAAGACAATACTTATTCCACTCAGGCTCTTCCCACCTGACAAACAGGAAAAAAATAAGGGACACATTTTAGCATAGCTGAGCTGTGTAACTGCAGGTCCTGCTTGGGGGAATGATGGACCATACACCAAAGGACCTGCAGGATCTGGCTGATAGGTACCTATTGGCTTCGAGAGAACATGCATGAAATTGGATTCTAAGAGTATTAAGTGAAGGTGAAAAGCACATAACGTTGGAGAGAGCAGAGAATACACTATATAGGACTTAACATCTTGCAAGGATTTGAGGAGAATGTGCTCACATGTTGCTAGGATGATTCTTGAAAACCTGGATATGAATGCTGGTTCTTACTAAGTGATGTTGAAATGGCAGAGCTGATATGCAGAGACTGGGGTGGATGTACTATGTAAGGCCAGAACACCTCCCAGACAACTTTGTTCCGTGGGAGAGCCCAGAGTTTGCTCCATTTACTAAAGGGATAAAAAGATATACTGATGAGAGAGTGGTCCATTTACTTCTATCAAGTCAATGCTATGTGACATAGATTTTGTTACGGATACATGCTACGTATGGGACCATATTTCAGGGATTTTGGTTACTACTCCTTTGAAATCTATTATCAATGTCTTAAACAATAATGTTATTATATTTATGGAGACAGGTGAACTTGTGTCTGCCTCAGATGTCTGTGGTCTCAGAAGGGAAGATTCAAAGACTGAAAATATCTTAAAGATTTGGAGCTTGAATTATATGAAACCTCAACCACTCACATGTCTGGTGCCAGAGCAGGAATGACTTGAATTCAGAATTCTGGGCACTTACACATGGACTTTCCATGTGGCTTAGCTTCTTACAATACGGCAACTTCGGAGTAGTCAGTTTTCTTCCATGGTGGTCCAAGGTTCCAAGCATAAGGGCTTCAGTGATCAAACCTGAAGCTATATCATCTTTTTTTTAAACCTAGGTTTAGAAGTCATATTTGAAAATGCATCACTTTTGCTGCATTTTATTGGTTACTAGTAAGTCTCAAGTATGCTAATATTCATAGCTCTAATATCTTGATGAGAGAAGAGTCAAGGTTAGATTTTAGAGGAACACACAGAATGACAGATATTGTCTTTATTTTTTAATAATTAAATCTTTCACAGAGTGACATCATCATCATTGACAAGTTCAGTGGTGACTGTCTTTATCTGGGCCACGGCTGATGCTAGGATATGCTGTCACAGAACTGGGCTCCCTTCCAGCCAGCTGATAATAGGATTTCAAAATAATGAAGACCAGGTGTGTGCTACTATTACACTCAGAGGCAAGATTGGTGTGACAACCAAGGGAGTCCAACCTTCAGAGAAGTATAGAGATAGTGTTCCTGTAAGCCTGCATGAAGGGCAATCAACGAGTAGTCCATTTAATTTATACTATCAAAAGAAATCAAGGACAAATAAGCAGGAGACCAAAGGAGGCTGCCCCAATAAAAAGTCATGATTTTTTCTCTGGTTTCTGTACCTGAACCAATATTCAGACCTGGAATCCATAAATTTAAGGACAACCCAGATTTCTATGAAGAAGGACCTTGCAACTCATTAGCTAGTATATTCAGTAGTAATTCCTCAGTTCTTTCGTAAAGTGATTTATGAAAATTGACTCACATAGCTGTGTATTGGGAAGAGGGAAGTACCCAGAGTTTTGGAGTATAACTGGAAAAAGAATCCGAATTAATATTGGTGCTCAGAGATCCAAAGTGCCAACATAACCCTCCCATTAGAACGGGGGCATATCGTAGCTACAGAATAATGAAATCGTGGTTCAGGTCCTTTCACATTGAGACCACTATGTTCACAAACCTACCATGTGGTCACTTCTTCAGTGTATTATGGAATGAGCATATTTTGTAGCTGACAGAATCCTCAATTGATTTACTTGGGAAAGAGCTATTATAGTGGGGAAGGCCTCTGAAACTGCCTCCTTTTTTCTAAGACAGTAAATCAATACTGCATCTTATGAGTAAATGGCAGAGATAAGTGCCACAGTATGCAGGGAGGTCTCTATTATAGTCCCATTTAATTAACCAGTCTGGCCTTTACAGAAATGTGGAGATCACAACAGATGACGGTGGGATTCCATATACTTAGCCAGAGACTGGGCTCAATTGCTGCTCTTAAGCTAGATCTGATATCTTTGCTAATGCAGACTAATAAAGTTTCTGATATATGTTATGCTGCCATTTGTCTAATGAATACTTTTTTCTATCTCTGTCAGAAACAAGGATCAGAAGTTTCTTTCATTTATTAGACAAAAAATATTATACATTTACTCTGTTGCCCAAAGAGTATTTTATATTTCCTGTTGTCTACCATAATACTGTCTAAAGGGGCTTGGACACTCTGGTATTCCAAATTGGTCCAATACATTGAAGACATCATGCTAAAATAACTAGATGGGTGCAAAGTGTGTTGAGACATGTATTCAATAGGATAGGAGACAGATCCTACTCAGAGGACTGCCATATTAATGGAGTTAGGGAGGATAGTGGCCTGGGTAGTGCCAGAACATCCCCTCCAAAGAAAAGGACAAATTTTAGCAGTTATTGCCTGCCACAGCTAAGAAAGAGAAACAATTCTTGGTCGCCATTTTCAGATTCTGGAGACAGCATACTGCAAACTTGGAAGTACTCTTCCAACCCATATATGAGGTGATGTGAAGGGCCACCAGCTTGAGTGGGGGCCTTGTGCAGGGAGAACTCTGCAAAAGGCCCAGGCAGCAGCAGCAAACTATATAAGAGGCACCACCTCCCCCCCAAAATTTTTGATTTATCTTATAGAGGACGGACACCTTGTAGCACACTAGGAATTTGCTCCTCCAGATCAGTCAAATAAAGTTTTTTTCTGGAAGTTCTGAGCAGGTTGCATCATGGTTTGCAGAAAAAAATGTCTCAAGTTGTGGTGAACAGATGACTGGTTCTTCTCCATGACAATGCACCTGCCCACACTGTGATGAGTGTTCAGCAGGTTTTTAACCAAAACGGCATGACCCCTGTGCCCCACCCTCCCTATTCACTTTATCTTGCCTCATAGGGAAATGTTTTGTCAATGTGAAAGAAGTGAAACAATAAATGGTAGAACTAAAAGACATCAAAATTGACAAGTTCAAAAACTGTTTTGAGCAGTGGAAAAAGCATCTTGATAGCTGTGTTGCATCAAACGAAGAGTATACTTTGAAGATGACTGAAGTTGAAAATGTAAGAATAAATACACAATTTTTTATAAATAAGCTCCGAATGAATAAAGCATTCAGAAAGCAGCAATAAAATGTTATAGGTCCTTTGTAGAGCTATAACCATGAAACATCAAGCGATCAGCCTCACGTGGCCTGAGTTGGGTACAGATCTGCTGACCTTCAAGCCATAGGATCATCCAGTGTAAGAAGAAAGTCATTCCTTAAGTCCCAGGCACAAGCAAGACCAGATGGCACAAGCAAGCCATACAGGAGGTGGTGTAACCTTCTTTATTATCTCGTCTACCACCTCTCACCTCTGGCTTCATATAGGGGTTGGGGAAACTTATAAACATCTGATAATAAGGAAAAAAACCCAGCATGATCCATAAATAGGTTTTCTCATTATATCAGTGAGAACTGAACATAAGCTGCTGCTTATTACAATCTCATTCAGGACTGGCCCTGGCGGGGGTGGGAGTGAGGGAAATCTACCCACTGCAAAGAGTTCTGGGGAGGGTATACTTAGTCATCTACTTTATGTGAGTAGAAAAAAAAATGCAGGAAAGATCTGGGCTGAATAGGTTTGGGGAAACGGCATGAACATGGATCTATAGAGATAGATATGCAGTAAGGTCTTATCTCGATACTGTACTCTTATTGGTACAGATGTAAATACCCACTAGAAAACATGCATCACTGAAGAGGCTTTAAAGAAACAAGTAGACAGAGTCACTTGGCCAGTAGACCTCAGATAGCTTCTGTCATTCGCTGACCCAGTGCTGGCGTGTCAAATATTTGGAGGAGTATGAAAGTGAAAATGGAGCCTATAAACAGGCCTGATAGTATAGGCAGCCATTCTCTAAGTATGATGCAGCCATTGCCTCTGTTGAGTGTGTAACTTGCCAGAGATAAGGACCAAGACTGAGCTTTATTCAGTGTTACCTGAGATCAACCAACCACTTGGTGCAAGTGACTTACCCTTCTACCCTGACAGAGAGGCAAGTCATACTGAATGTGGTTGACACATTCTAAGTATGAGTTTGCCTTTTGCACACAGGACCTTGGCCAACACATTGTTAGGATTTGTAGATTCTTTAATTCACCAACACAAGACACCAAATAAGATTGTATTATACCAAGTGTATTGGTTTGCTATTGGTTTATACTAGTCTGCCATAACAAAATACCACTGACTGGGTAGTTTAAAAGATGGAAATTTATTTTCTCACAGTTTTGGAGCCTAGAAGTTGAAAATCAAGATGTTGGCAGATTTGCTTTTTTCTGAGGCCTCTCTCCTTGGCTTGCAGATGGCCTCCTTCTTGCTGTGTCCTTACAGCAAGTCTTTATGTATGCATTTCACTGGTGTCTCTTTTTAGGTTCTAATCTCTTCCTCTTGTAAGGACATCAGTTGGATGGATTAGAACCCACCCTAACGATCTCATTTAACCTAATCACCTCTTTAAATACCCTATATCTATATATGGTCATATTTTGAGGTAATAGAGGTTAGGGCTTCAACATTTGAGTGTTGGTGGGGTAGTACAATTCAGCTTGCAACACCATGAAATCTACTTTGAAGTGAAGAAAGCCCAGCAGTGGGTACATGAACCAATAACATGCTGCACACCGATAATCTACCTGCCTGGTAGAGAAATGGAATAGACCATTGAAGATACACCTAAGTCACCAGTTTGACATGATATCCTGAAAGGATTGACATTATATCATCCTATGCTCCTGAAAGGTAAAATCCTTGGGTCCAGAAAGCAATAGTGAGAGTACTAACAGCACCATTCCTCCTAGTAGTCTGTTTTGTGTTCTCCATTTTCCAACCTGAGGCTCTGTGGGTATAAAGATCCTTGTTCCCAAAAAGGGAAGACTTCTTCCAGGAGGCACAGTAAGAGTGCATTGAACTTTAAGCAAAATATGTTGCCAGATCACTTCAGCCTCTTCATGCCAAAAGATCAGCAGTCAAGGAAATGAATTATTGTGTTGGTGGTGGCAATTTAATTTGATTACAAGAGAAACCGGAGTATAGGAGAATATGTTTGTTGTCAGGTAATCCACGGAGAAATCCTTTGGTGTTTCATCCCCATTTTGATAACAAACGGACAAAATAGTTAATTTCCTGAGAAGGGGCTATGAATCACTAGGAATGAGATCTGGCCATTCTTCCAGTCAAGGTTGTCCAAATTTCCGATGAAGCATGAGGAAAATGACAGAATAGAGGGATGATGAACAAAAGTTATGACCTTGAGACCAACCACAGTATCACCACCAATTCTTTCTTTCAAGTTCCTCAGGAAGCTCTTTCCAGGTGGGCCAAGCTTACTCTACCTTGCTCTAAGAAAAACTGAGTGATACAAGGGATGAACTACAGGGATTATGCTGACCCATTATTCAGGAGGAATGCACTCATTGGTATATACACAGCTGATTTATCACAACTGATACCTTCCCCCAAAATGTTCCTCAGGTTCAAAAGAACTACCTCATGCCAAGTTGTGTTCTCTCTCTTGAGATGTCCCACTGCCAATGACTGGCTGACAGGCTGATGTGGGCATACAAAGCTTGGCCCCCTTGCCTCAACTGGGGACAAGTTAGAAGAACCATTAAAAATTATTTAGCACTCCTGGTATAATTGTCAGATGCCTCAGTTAACACTGTTGGATGACTTAGTTTTTCTCTCTGCCCAATCAGCCTTTCTTCAGTTTTTTATAGGCATTTCTCTGAGACCTTTTCCCAATAAACTTTCAGCATGCCCTTCTTCATCTCAGAGTCTGTTTCCATGGAACCCAGTCTATAACAGATGGAGATAACATTCAGGTTGTTTATGAGGAGTAAGACAATGCAACTTGGAGAATGTTTTCAGGAAGAAATTGAGACTACATATTTTGAATAATGGAAAGAGAGTCCTTTCTTTAACCCCTGACCTATTCTTTAAAAAGCTTATAGATAGTTAGACTAACATATAATCTGTGTTATGCTAAAGAGAATTACTGTAATTTTAAAAAGAGATTCTATGTTAATAATCTCAGAAAGGACTTGTCTACTTTCTAAGTTCCCACTGCCCATAGAGGTTGGTAATCCTACATTATTTAGCATATAAGGTTGTAAGGTATCATTTTTGCTGCTTAAATCATTTTCCACAACCAGTCACATCACGATGAGAATAGATATATTAGCTTATGCTTCTCTAATTTATCCCACAGAATAATACTGAGGATGAACTTGGCACATCATTGATTACTTCAATGATGGATTATTAGCTTAATTTACATAAAATTAAAACATGAGTGTTCTCTCCTCTTTAGACTTTTCTTTTTCTTATTCAACCCAAACTTTATGAATCTTTTTGGGGCACAAATTCACATTAATTTAACTTCTCCTAAATGCAAAACACAATTCATACATTCTTTTAACAACCTAAACAAAATATCATTATCAAACACATATCTGTGGCTTAAATTTCTGACTCAGAATTTTAGTAAATTCTTTCTTGTAATATCATATGTGTCACAAAGTGATGTAGTGCTGTAATGATAATTACGTGCTGTAAATGTGCTTTTGCATTGGGATCCTGAGCTAGTGTGTGAGGCCCATATCCTTTCTGCTACTCACATAACATCTACAGTTCCTGTTTTGTCTGACTGACTCTATTTAATGTCTTACTGCTCTTTTATAGAATTTTATGGTGAAAGGGAAGTCTTAGTTTTAAATTCAGAGTATGCCCTGCTCAAATTGAAATAAAAGGCAGTCTTTTACATGGATCAACATTTTCTCTGTCTCAAAGCACCAGGATGCTTGACATTCAATTTTCATGACACCATAAATCAAAGCGTTACCGAAGAAAATGCAAGTTTTGCTTATTTTCTAAAAAAAATAAGTAAAACCTAAACATGTATTTCTTCCCCATACTTTTAACACACATACACACACATAGAAAGTATACCATATTAGTCAATACTTTACACAATTGCTATGGTACCACAATTTTTTTAATTTAAAAAAAAATTTTATTTTAAATTTTAGATTCAGAGTTTGTTACATGGGTCTATTGCGTGAGGTTTGGGCTTCTAGTGAAACTGTCAACTAGGTAGTGAGCATGGTACCCAATAGATAGTTTCAACCCTTTCCCCGTCCCTCTCCCCTTTCTCATTTAAAAGTCCTCATTGTCTGTTGTTCCCACTTGCAAGTAAGAACTTGCAATATTTGGTTTTCTGCTTTTGTATTAATATTTTAAAACACAGTAATTTTATAGGCTATCTTTCGGATATAAAGACAAAATGAACGAAAAAAAAAACAAACCTTAAACTGTTTTTATTGATAATATTGTTGGTAATATTGGTGCTATGACTCTGAGACACTAGTGTGTCTCATGAAATGGGAAATTATGTTGGTGTTATTGGAAGCTGGTGCTGCCAAATTTTGATATTCTCAGAATCACTTGGGATAGCTTAGAAAATACATTCCTCATGTCCTGGACATTCTGATTTAGTAAGATCGGTGTAAAGTTAGGGCATTACGAATTTCTCTCAAAACAGTGATTTTAAGTTACACCAATCTTGGGCCCAATTGAAATAAGAAAAGAGTTAAGTGACATAAGCTAGTTATTAATATTTCACACATAATTTATTATATGAAGAATTTAATGTATGCTTTCTATAATGTAAATTTTGCTATCTCTCTATATTTTTAAAATTTAATTTGGTGGTAAAGTCCATGTTCTGAGAATATCTATATTAGAATATTGTTCACTTTTGTCAGAATGAAATGTTCCTATGAGTAATTTGGTATACATTTGTGGTTTCCCAGACTCTATCTGATAAAAGTTTTTTTTACAATAGTGAAAATATCAGCAACACCCAATTTTGTGATCCAGTACATTCTCAAATGAGTTTCTCTCATAATGGAGGTCAACTTTAAATCAGTTACTCAAAGATACACCCTCACATTCTTATTGACATTCTGAATTCACTAATTTCTTCCTTCTAGAAAACTTTTAAAACAAATCTGAAAGTTTGGTTACCATTCTCTACTATTGAACTGAAAAATCTAAACAAACTCACTTTACTTCTCCATATCACAACCTTATCATTCACGAGATAAGTGAAGATCCAGAGGGACCCTTACTTAACTGCCCATCTAAATTTTGTAGTTTGAGAAAACACAGGACATCCTTACAATAAGAGCAAAATTTAAAAGAAAAGGAAAGAAAACTATAAAAATAAAAAGCCAAGCTTACAAGGGGATGTGAGTGTGGGGAAAGGGAAATCAACTGTGATTTATCTTTGGGTGCTCAAATTTTCAAGTTATTTGGTATCTGCATCTCTCATATCTAGTGACCCATCACTTCCCTGAGAACAGAAAAAAATTGAAGTGAAAAATATATTTTGATTTTGTATTGGTCAAGGTTATTCAGAGAATCAGAACACACACATGTGCACAGGCACACACACACACACACACACACACACACACATGGTCATGCCTCACCTAATAATAGGGGTACATTCTGATAAATATGTCATTAAGTGATTTCATCTTTGCGTGAATATCATATGATGACCTTACACAAGCGTAGATGGTATAGCCTACTACACAACTAGGCTATATGGGATGGCCTACTGCTCCTAGGCTACAAAATATTACTGTCTTGAACACTGTAGGCAACTGTAATACAATGGTATTTGTGTATCTGAACATGCAAATATAAAAAGGTACAGTAAAAATACAGTATTATAATCTTATGGGAACACTGTCATATATATGGTCTGTGGTTGACTGAAATATTGTTATGTGGTGCATTACTGTGTGTATATATATATATATATATTCGTTAGAGAAATTGGCTTATGTGACTGTGAAGGCTGAGAAATCCCACAACAGGCTGTCTGCAAATTGGAGAACAGGAAAAGCACGGCTCAGTTTAAGTCCAAATGCCTGAGATTCAAGGGAGATGATGGTGTAACTCTAATTCTGAGGTAAGAGGCCTGAGAAGCAGGTGGGCTGCTAGTGTGAGTTCTGGGGTCTGAAGGTTGGAGAACCTAGGATTCTGAGGTACAAGGTCAGAAGAAAAGTGCCCCAGCACTGGAGAAGAGAAAGAGAGAAAATTCACCTTTCCTGTGTCTTATTTTTTTATTAAGACCCTCAGCTGATTAGATAATGCTGGCCCATATGGGTGAGGCTAAATTTTCTTTACTCAGCCTGCTGGTTCAAATGCCAATTTCTTCCAGAAACACCCTTACAGACACATCCAGAATTAATGCTTTATCAGATATTTGGGTATTCCTTAACCCAGTCAAGTTGACACCTAAAATTTACCAATATAGTTTCCTATTCTCTAAAGTTTATATAATGGGTTGTTTGGAAAAAAATTAAAAATCCAGATAAAAGTGTTATTAAGAAAATAATATTTTCATTTGTCATTTTTTTCAAATTTATTGCAGAAAAAGGACTATTCTTTGGGCTAAAGAGATAATATTTCTACCATTACTTGATGTTTCTCTTTAAATTAAGTATGAAGGGGGCAGCTTGCTTAAGAATAGGGTAGAAGATAGCAGATATATAGGATGAACAAGTGTAAAGATCTAATGTACCCCATGAGGACGATGGTAATGGAATTGTACTGTGTATGAGATTCATGCTAAATGAGTAGATTCTAGCTGCTCTTGCCCCCAAAACAAACACACAAAAGTGGTGACTATGTGAGTTGATGGACAGTTTTTTAAAACCTTTGTAACATTTCCTCCATCTATGTGTTTCCTATAACATCATTTTGAAAACCCTGAAATATACACAAGAAAATTTATTTTAAAAGTATAAACTGGCCTGGCGAGTGTCTCAAGTCTGTAATCCCAGCACTTTGGGAAGTTGAGGTGAGCACAAGGGTTGGAGAATAGCCTGGGCAACTTGGCAAGATCTCATCTCTACAATAAATAAAAAAATTAGCAGGGCGTGGTAGCACGGGCCTGTAGTTCCAGCTATTTGGAAGGCTGAGGCGGAAGGATTGCCTGAGCCCAGCAGGTTGACATTGGGTTGGCTGTGAGCGTGCCACTACACTTCAGCCTGGGCGATGGAGTGAGACTCCAAGTCAAAAAAACAAACTAGAAATAAAACTTACCCTTATTTTTTCACCTACAAAAATCTGGCATCTAAAATAAAATCATGTTCAGAAAGGTATTTTTTTGTTTTGTTCTTTTGCTTTTTTGTTTTGTTTGTTTGCTTATTTGTTTTGAGTCAGGGTCTCACTCTGTTACCCTGGCTGGAGTTCAGTGGCACAATCAAGGATCACTGAAGCCTCAGTCTCGTGGGATCAAGTAATCTTCCCACTTCATCTTTCCAAGTCACTGGGACTATAGGTGTGTGCCACCATGCCTGGCTAATTTTTTGATTTTTGTAGAGATGAGGTCTTATTATGTTGCCTAGGTTGGCCTCGTTCTCTTGGGTTCAAGCAAGTCTCTCACCTTGGCCCTCCAAAGTGTTGGAATTACATTAATGTAATTATATAATAAATGTAATTTTATAATAAATGATATTATCTAGAAGATTCCACTTTATTTTTCAGTAGTATATTGAAACATTACATTGAGGACATTTTCTTTGGGTTGTCTACAATGAGATTCTCCTGGTTTTTCCTTATCGGATAAATGATAATTTTTAGTGACATATTGTCAAAGAAAATGTAAGAGCCTCAACAAGTTTAGGGACATTTTCATTCTCAAATATATAACCATTCAGAAAATTTGTTGAGTAAAATTTTTTGAAATAGAAAAGAAATTATTGTGTTAAGGCATAATTATGTCAGTGAAAGTATAAGCATGAATCAGGTTTAGCACTGAGGGAGAAAATTAAGGAGACAGCATTTTACCCTCTCTTTGTGATTCACTGCTAATTATCTGCAGCCATAGAAATAAAGACAACTTGCCTTCTAGCCAAATGTTTTGCATTTTCTTCCTTACATAATTCTTCTGGAATAAGTGTATATCTATCTCGATTTCATTTTATTTCTCTTGTAATAGGACCTGAGATCTTTCCTTATGCCTTGACATATATATGGCTCTTAAATACATGTGTACATTTTTTGTGGTACCAAAACAAATAAAATATCAACATATTTTATTGGTGCAGTTGATTTCTGTTTTTTTAATATTGATTTTTTGATAGAAAACTTAATTCTATAAGGACTGCTAATACAAATTTACCACAAAGCATATTTGACCATTACAATGTCTAAAATTGCTCATTGAAAATCAACCCTGGGTTTGTCTTCAAATGTGAAATGCACATTTAATATAACCTACCCCAGCAAAAGTTGGTGACTTGTTAGGCTGCAATAGAAACCAGTGTTTTTGATTGGGAAGACAAGAAGGAATTATGCTTTTCTACTGGGTGCACATTATTACTGTACCCTTTTGGGCTTCCTCGGTTATTCACTGACACTGGAAAAGTCTGGAAAAACTCTGGCCATAAAAAATAGTTTGAGCAAAATATGAAATTTTCTTGTCAGACTTGTTAAGTTAGTTACCAAAATTCTAAACCCCAAATTAGTAGAATACTGCTTATTCCACAAATTTAATGCTAAGTTTATTATCTTAAAATTTAATGTCAAGCCGGGCTCGGTGACTCAGCCTGTAATCCCGCGCTTTGGGAGGCTGAGGTGAGTGGATTGCCTAAGCCTGCAGGTTCGAGACCTGCCTGGGCAACTTGGCGAGACCTCATCTCTACAATAAATCAAAAAATTAGCCAGGTGTGGGAGTGTGCGCCTGTAGTTCCAGTTACTTGGAAGGCTGAGGTGGAAGGGTCACTGGAGCCCAGCAGGTTGAGGCTGCAGTGGCTGGGAGTGGCCACTGCACTCCAGTCTGGGCGACAGAGTGAGACTCCAAATCAAAAAAAAAAAAATAATGTCAGAATTTTTATTAAAATAAACCTCAGTATATATTTTCTCTGTAAGAAATATTTAACACATATAATAGATTTTCAGAAATGTAATAACAGTTGTCCCCGGGAGGGCACAACTGTTGGAGGGCAGCATATTTTAAACATAATACTTTGATTGAATCAGAAAATAAGAGGATGCATTAAGAATTTAGAAATGATGAAGTTCAAATTGTTGGCCCATAGAACTAATAGATATTGAACATTTATTAAAGTCAAACCTCAGTACTATCTGCTCTGAGGGATTCAAAATTGTTATGATGTGATCTCTAAGCAAAACACAAAGCAAAAGTAAAACCCCAAACCAAAACAAGCAAAGAGTCAAACAAAACACCAACCACAGTCTAGGAATATCGCTAAAGGCATAATGTATTAAATGCCCCCAATCATATGAAGGTAGTACTACTGTGGGACAAAAGTTAGGAGTTTCTTCTTTGGTGATCAGTTATAGTTATTTTCTGGTTTGAAGCCTTAAACAATGTGAAGGATCTAAAAAGCTCAGAAAAGGAGTTTTACTCATAACTTAGTGTATGGATTTGAAAAACTGGTGGTGTTTGTGTCAAGGAATAGTAGCAAATAAAGCTAGAAAGGGAGGTTGGGGCTAGACTGTTGTGCCTCTCGAATGTCTTGGGTGATTGGGTCTCTATCTGCTCTAAGAAGATGGAACACTGTTAGCTCTCATGTTGCTTTAGATATTATGTCAGGGAAGGTTCAGGGCATAATTGGATATATGAAAATTGAAATGAGCTCCTCCCTCCAAACACTTCTGTCAAGGAAAAAAAGGCGAAGACACAGATAATTGTCCTAAAGTCGTGAGAAGGACAGGGCTCAATGTTGCCTTGGAAATAATGAGGATGCCAGATGGCAATGACTTCTCTTTGTTTCCCTAAACTCTATTCACAGTGTTCTTCTCAACTCCTTAGGTCTTAAACAAATTTCACCTTCTTTTTAGTTGAAAACAAACAAACCTCAATCCTAGTATTCCTACATTATCACGTGGCTCATGTAAATAATTTTCACTTTCACCTACTCAACATGAGATGTGAAATTGGCATTTGCATGCCAGAGATCAGGTGAAAAATAAATTTGATGAAAATCATCTAGTGGATAATTCATTAGTAATGACTTATAGAATGCAGCTAATCAGGTCAACTGATTTATAAAACAGTAAGAAAAACCAGCAGAGCGATGGCCTGAGATTAGAAAGGAAATTAGAAAGCTTTCTCCTATCACAGTGCTTCTCAAACTTCAGTGAGTATAATGGATATAGAAAGCACAAGGGGACCTTGTTAAAAATGGAGATTCAGCGGGTCTAGGGTGAAGCCTAAGATTCTTCTTGTCTAAGAAGCTTCCAGGTGATGCAGCAGCTGCTGCTGGTTCATGAACCATGCTTTGAGTAACAAGGCCACCCAAAGGCTTATGACTCTGACTAGACAAGAGAGGGAAGGATGTATAGTCTCCTTATAGCATTATTGGACGTGGATACAAGTCAGGGCCTTTATGGTTTCTTCTGGCTTTCTCACAGGCCAGGCATGAAATCAATTTTAAGATATTTGATCTGTGTTTTGAGGGTAATAGTACTATTAGATGAATGTTTGTGAACAGTGGAATGGCACAAAAATCCTTCACGGTATGACATGTGGACTGGAGGAAGGAATGAACGAAGGCAAGGAGGATACAGGTTAAATGCTACTCATGGGATCTAGGTTGAGGCCATAAGAACCTGAGCAGAAGGGTGGCAGGAGGAACATAAAGGATAAGCTTGATCAGGTTTGGCTTTGAAGATGGAAGACTATGGAGGAGGAGCAACAAATAGAGCATAAAAGAGAATTTAATAGAAAGTGCAATTCAAAACCAGAAGACACCAGTCTAGGGATAATGCCTTATAGTATTCCATGAAGTCATTCAGTAATTTTCTATTTTACAGTCCTGTCTCTGTCCCTTCATTTTATCAAGTGGGGATAGACATAGTGTGCTTTGGGCCAAGTTCACCTTTTTCTCTATACTTTCCTGCTTCATCAATTCTGAACAATAAACAACAATAAATCATGACTACCGGGGCAGAGACAAAAGGCCAAAAATATGAAGATTGGGACTTTCTAACAACAGGCAATTTCCTTCATGAAAGAGAAGTAAGAAAATCGTTTTTGCCATTGTTCTAATGGAAGCTGATGGTCATGGTTTTTAAGCAACTACCTTTATAGTACACTACCTTGAAACTTCAGAAACTTGGAAGTATAATAAATGGGAAATATAGGGCAGATACATACTCTGATTTCAGTTGGAAAATTAAGGGAAATTCAATACCCTTATAGTGTTAGCATTGTATTTACAGCTGCCACTGCTGCCCACATGAACTCCTGCTCCCCATGGGTGCAGATCAAAGGTGTAGTCACGGTGTGACAGAGAAGGGGACCACACTACAATAATTCTACAGATTTAGCAGAATGCTTCAAATGTGCATGTGATATAAGTCGCAGGTGTTCATAAACACAATGCAGGGTTCAAGCTGTTTTTGGCTTGAAGCGGGACTGCTCTGCTTTCTACTTTCTCCTGAAATTATGCCCAAGTTGACCATTCATCATTATGGGTGGATTTCTTTCAGGAGTGACACATCAGGTCTATGCATGTGTGTAATGTATATTACATACATGTGTGTGGTACATTTAACTCACTGTGTTCATTTTAGTAATAAAGACCTACTTCCAGTAGACATTCTATCTACAGAAGCTTTTAGGCTTTCAAAACACACCTTCTCTTTTACTTTTGTTTATATGTGATTCAAAGCTGTACAATGAACATGTAACACATATAGGTGTATATACATACTCAGGCACATTTAGTGTCTGAAAAGCTCGAGGTAGTACACTTTTGAAATTTTGCATACTCCTACGTCTTTTAGCAGAGATTTAAAGGGAATTAAGACATTAATGCCTGTATTTTTCCCAGGTGGAATTTATTATTATTATTATTATTATTCCACTCACGGGAGTCTTGTAATGAGACCTCTTCTCTGTGAATTGCCCTAGGGGCATATCAAGAGGGTAAGTGTTTTTAAAAATTTAGTTCAATTCATTTTTTCATCTTTATTGAGGTACAATTAAGAAATAAAATTGTACATATTGCAAATATACAACTTGATGTTTTGATATATACAGGGAGATCCCCAAACTCCAGAATTTATTTATTAAAAAATTTGTACTTATTCTTATGTGTTTAAAATTCAATCACCTTAAAAGTACTCTCTGTTTGATGCAATATATCTATCAAGATGTTTTTTCCATGCTCAAAACAGTTTTTGAAATCATCAATTTGATGCCTTTTAGTGCTTCTGCTTTTTTTTTTTTTTGTATCACCTCTTCACATCAGCAAAATATTTCCCTTTGGGGAATTTTTCCTCTGGGGAAACAAAAAAAATGTTGCTTGGGGTGAGGCCAGGTGACTAGGAAGAGTGGGGCATGGGTATCATGCTGTTTCTTGTCAAAAACTGCTGAACACTAGTGCAGTGTTGGCAGGTGTATTGAACTGCCACATGTTGTTCATGTAAATCACCCATCATGAGAAGACCAAATGAGTTGAAAGAATCTCCAAAAATAAAAATAAATATAATTCACTGAAGCCAAATGCAGCTTTTCACAACAATTCTAGCTGATACATTCATGTCAATGGTTTCCTAAAAACACTTACCTAGTGAGGGAAGCCTGTACTACAAGGGCCCTACCCTCCAAAATATAATTCCATTTTTTGGGGGGGTGTTCCTTCCCATATACACATTGTGAAATATCCACCTCAATCATATTTAGTTAACATATTCACTACTTCACATTTACCATTCTTTTCCTCTTTCTTTTCGTTCTTTCTTTTAGGATCTACTCTTTTAGCAAATTTCATTTTTTTTCCTCTTTTAATTTTTACTTTAAAATTGTGGGGTACAATTCAGGGCTAGGTGTACAAATATTCACCATGCAAGTACCCTTACTGATGAGGTATGCCCCCTTTTCCCAGGCAAATATCGACTACTGTCAATCCCACCTTCCCCCCCGCCGCCCCCCCCCACAGTCTCCTGCTCACTTTCAATCCTTTTCTTATAGTAATACGGTAGTAGTTCAAGGTCCACTTATGAATGAGAACATGTGATACTCAGCTCTTTGTTTCTGTGAGAGATCACTCAGTATTATACACTCTAATTCCATCCAGGTTGCTGAGAAGTTCATGATTTTGTTTTTCTTTATGGATGCATAATATTCCATTGTGTATATGTACCACATTTTTTAATCCAGTCCTCTTTTGATGGGCAGCACGGTTGGTTCTCTGTTCTTGCTATTGTGAACAATGCTGCGATAAAAATAAAAGTTCTAAAAATTGACCTTCCATATTACCCCGCAATTTCCCTACTGGGAATATATCTGGAAGAACTCAGGTCACTCTATGAAAAAGATACCTGCACACATATGTTTATCACAGCATTGTTCACAATAGCAAATTTCAAGTTCTAGAGATTTACTGTATAGCATGATGGCTATAGTTAACAATACTGTAGTGAATAATTAAAATTTGTATTTCTTAAAAAATCAGCATGGAACACTGCTAATTTTCTTTAAGCAAAATGAACACTTTTCTCCCTAGCCCTTGATATAGTCTTCAAATGTGCTCCTCCTGAAAACACCTAGGATATTTTCAATGGTATGAGTTAGTGTAGTATATTACAATTTTTTTTATGTATTGTATTTGGGTTAAAGGATTCTGGCTTGCTAATGTGGCAAAAGAAGCAATAATTATATTTGCTTGCTTCTATAATGAGCTAACACACAAAGGACTGAATTCTTCTAATGTAATAAAGCTAAAACCATTTTTTAATTCCAGAACTGATAGAGTATGTGGCATTTTTATTTACTTATTTTTATCGATATATAATAGTTGTACATATATTTGAAGCACATGTGACATCTGATACAATGTGTAATAATCAAATCAGGTAACTGGAATATTAGTCCCCTCAAACATTTATCTTTTCCCTGAGTTGGAACATTACAAATCTTCTAGCTATTTTGACATATACAATAAATTACTATTAACCGTAATTTTTCAACTATTTTGAACACTAGAACTTATTTCTTCTATCCAAATGTATTTTTTACCCCTTAACCAATTTCTCTTCATCCTCCCTCTTTTTCCTTCTCACCCTCTGATATCCACCATTTTGCTCTCTACCTCCAAGAGATCTACTTTTTAGTGCCCACAGACAAGTGAGAGCATGGGATACTTGTCTTTCTGTACTTGGCTTATTTTACTTAACATAATGACCTCTAGTTCCATTCATGTCATTGCAAACAACATAATTGTATTTTTTATGGCTTAATAATATTTCTTTGTGTATAAATGCCATGTTTAATAAAATTCATTTATTTCTTGATGAGCACTTGGGTTGATTCCATTTCTTGATTGTTGTGAATGGTACTGCAATATTCATAGGAGTGCAGATATCTTTTGATATGCAGATTTCCTTGCTTTTGGATATATACCCAGCAGTGGAATTGCTGAATCATATGGTAGTTCTATTTTTAGTTTTGTGAGAAAGTTCAATACTACTTTCTGTAATTACTTTAATTTATATTCCCACCATCTAATTTTTTTTTTAAAGAGTACATAGCAGTGGCAAACTGCCAGGAGAGGGTGGGAGCGGGATTAGCAGTAGCGGAAAACTGCCAGGGGAGGGGGGCACACGTCATCAACAAGGGTACCTGCATAATGAACATTTGCATCTCTAACCCTGAATTATACTCCACATATTTAAAATACAAATATTTATAAAATGAGTACATAGCTTTATATGTTTAAATCAAATCATTCCTACTCCACATTTTTTCACTTCATTAAACTAATTTAAAAAGAACTAAAATGAGGCTTATCCATTGATTTTTGGATTAAATATTTCAAAATCTTGAGAATTAAGAGGGTGAAATGTGCAGCATTGTTCACAATAGCAAAAACATGGAACTAACTGTGCTGTCCATTGAAAGAGGACTGGATAAAAAAAAAAGTGGTACATATACATGATGGAATATTATACAGCCATAAACAAGGACAAAATTATGAACTTCACAGCAATGTGGATTGACTTAGAGTCTATAATACTGAGTGATCTATCACAGAAACAAAGAACTGAGTATCACATGTTCTCACTCATAAGTCGACCTTGAACAATTATTATAATACTATAAGAAAAGGAGTGTCAGTAGTGGAAAATTTCTGGGGAGGGGGCAGGATTGGCAGTAATGGTATTCTACTGGGAGAGGGGGAACTCACATCATCAACAAGAGTAACTGCTTAATGAACATTTGTATATGTAATCCTGAATTGTGCCCCACATCTTTAAAATGGAAAATTTTAAAAACAGAGGGTGAAATGTTTATCCACTTTTTTCTAATTATATCTTTTTTTAAAAAAGAAACCTATCTGATAAAAAGTTTAAAATAATATGAATTTAACAACTATCATTTTTATTTGTAGTATTTATTGTAGGTGAAAAAATATCAATGATAATATCTATAAATTATCAAGTAATCATAACAACAAAAAAAGAGATTGAAATTACATAATATCTTCTAGCTAGTCACAATTTCTTTGATATTAATTCTAAGGAAATCTTTCAATTTTAAAAAAATTTGAGCTTCTTTAAAAGCAAAATTTGATTTATTTTTACAATAATCTTGAAAGAAGGGCATCTTAAAATTTTTACTTTCTTTAATCAAATACACTCAGAACTTTAGAAGCACAAAATATAAAGCAATGACATTTTATTCTCTACATTTTGACATAAATGTGTTTCGGGATTTTAAAAGTTTTAATTGAGTAAACCGTAATACTCTCCAGTAAAAGTTGACCTCAAATCACTCTTAACAAATTCTATTAAAATAATGATTCTCTTTTACAGATATTTTACCTTCAGTTTTTTTTGCTGCCCATCGACTAGATGTGAACTTTTTATTGAAATATTCAAGATCTTTCCTCTTCATAGGCCCACCTGACCCTGTTTCTGTCTCCTTTCTGGATAGCAACCAGGGAGTCACTTCATCGTCTTCCTATGCTCAAAACCCTCCAAATCCTCCTCATCTTAGAAAGAACTAAAGTTGCTAATTTACTTTTTAAAATATACTTTTTGTCCAAATTGACCATTTGAAAGAATGTTTTTCATATGTATAAGGAAAAAAGAACAACAAGAATAGTTAAAGATTGTATATTGGGACAGTGTAAGTCTGTTCTACAGAGTTACAAGAATAGCTTGACTATCTGAAACTGATTTTTTTCAACTGCCTGCAATTACCCGATCAAAAGCAGGTAACCCTAATGTGTGAAGACACAGTTTTCTTCTTAGTAATTAAATATTTTTAACCCCTGAAAGATTTAGAAATAGGTACAGAGAAATAGCAAAACAAGGCTGTAATATTTATATTTCTGTGCTAAGTTTAACAATAATCTGTGTATTTTAGATACTATGAATGTGTGTGATGCATATTGGGGTATCATTTATTCAGTTAAAATATGTAATTAAGTAGTTCATTTACGTTTGGGGCTCTAAGTTAAAATTAAGTTTATAAGTAATATTAAAACATTTAAGAGAGCTTAAGAATCACCATATTTATAAATTCAGTTATTAGATCTATGATACTTTCTTAAAGTGTACAGAACTTAATTTTTGGAATCTTTGTAATTTTCATAAATTAAATAGTAATTTAAAATGCAAAACAATTTCTGCATATATTTTTCTGTATAAAAGAGTTAGCCCCCAGAACACCTAAAAAACTCATGTTGATAGTTGAAAGGGTAATGTCAATAATTCAGCTAAGGGATAATGATAAATGGGAAGACCGTAGGGATGGGGAAATGGTGTAGAGTTATTAAAGGGAGAATTGTCAATGGCCTGAAATGAGAATAATTTGATTCCAATTCAAATAATATTCTCTGACTACTTATTCAATATTTAGTGGAATTGGAAAGAAGCCAAATTTTTTTTATTTTAAAAAATCGTATGCATGAACAGAACCCCTTTAGTAATCCATTTTCATTGAGCAGGTGAAATCAGTGTTTTATACATATGCATATTTGATACATTTTAATATGTATTTTTGATTCAAGTATTTTCTATTTCTTTGTGTGTGTACTTCAGATTTGTGTGCTAATTTTTAGACAACTTTTTGGGAAGGATATTAAAGTTCCGATTGTACATTTAAATCAGGAGTTTCTTGTCCACTACAGAATGTGTTGTTGGCTTCCTGAGTTCCACCTGACCACCACTGCAGTTGCATCCGAATTGTTGGCACATTAACTTGCTCTGGAGGAGTAAGACAAATTTACACTCCTGGTCACAGATAGGATTAACTGTGGAGGCATTATTTAACTTCCTGACCCTTTAAAAGAGCCTTGGAGAAAATTTATCAAGTTGTTCGACACAGACTCGACAATAGGGGAGTCTAAGAATTCTCATAACTTTCCAGACTGTGTACGGTGAGTGATGATGCTCCTAAAAGAGACAGGAAATGCCAGGGAATGTAGACTATAATTAGTTTATTTGGTGTACACTGATTTTGAAATTTCAGCTAGCTAACGGATGAAAATGTAGGACTGATGCTCAGGACAAAGCTAGGGGAAAAGGGGAAGATTTAAAAGTTATTTTTCTGGTGATGAT
>CAUYQG010100755.1:47-60481 GCA_963574415.1 Tarsius wallacei | reverse complement strand
ACTGAGAAAACAGACTTCGGAACACAAACAATGAAGAGTCCCCAGAATGACTGGTCAAATGCAATAAACCCAGAAAACAAGACGTTAATAGAGAGAATTAAAAAAATAAATTAGGAGAGACAAGAGGAAAATAGGAAGGAGCTGATGACAGAAATAACAGCAGTAAAGAATACTGTGATGGAAATAAATAACAAACTAATAAGCATGGAAAGCAGAATTAGCCAAGCAGAGGAAAGAATCTCAGAACTTGAAGACCAAAATACAGAACTAACCCAAACTGTCAAAAACATAGAAAAGAAGATTAAAAAGACAAAACAAAGTCTTCAAGAGATGAATGATACTTCAAGAGACCCAATCTAAGAGTAATTGGCCTTCCTGAGGCAGAGAGAGAGCCAGAGCTCACACTGGAACAAACATTTCATAAAATCATTCAAGAAAACTTCCCTCATCTCATCAGTGATGCAAAAATTCAAACACAAGAGATTCCGAGAACCCCTGCAAGACAACAAATGAGAAGACCAACTCCCAGACACATAATACTTTGCCTAAATGAAGTACTATAAAAGAAAAAATCCTAAAGACAGCAAGAGAAAAAGGTCAGACTACCTGCCAGGGAAGACCAATTAGAATAGCAACAGATTTATCTACAGAAACCCTCCAGGCTAGGAGAGCCTGGAGCCCTATCTTCAAAGTTCTAAAAGATAAACAATTTCAACCGAGAATAACCTACCCAGCAAGCTAAGCTTCGTCTGAGGGAGAATTGAAATCTTTCCCAGATATCCAATCCCTAAGAACCTACGCTGCCACCAGACCACCTCTACAAGAAATACTTAAGAAAGTACTGAACACAGAAGAAAAGGAAAAAAGAACAACAACATTCGTCACAAGAGTACAGGGAAAAGATTAAAAACACACTTGAACCAACTCCAAAACCAAAAGAAAGACAAAAAACAAACAGGAACAACAACTATGTAAGAACCTTATGACAGGGATCAACTCTTGCATTTCAATAATTAGCCTAAATGTGAATGGACTAAATGAAGCACTGAAAAGACATAGAATGGCAAAATGGATAAAATATCACGAGGCAACAATTTATTGCCTTCAATAGACTCACCTCACTAGAAAGGACACTCACAAACTCAAAGTAAGAGGATGTGAAACAAACTTTCAGAAGAACAGAACACAAAAGAAAGGAGGAGTTGCAATCTTAATCTCAGACAAAATACCCTTTAAGCTAAAGCTAAGCTTAAGAAAAATTCCTAGGGGAAAGAGAAGGAAGAGAAGAAGAAGAAGGAGAAGAACAAAATGAAGAACAAGAAGAAGAGAATGAGGATCAAGAAGTGGAAAACAAGAAAGCTAAGCTTAAAGGGTATTTTGTCTGAGATTAAGATTGCAACTCCTCCTTTCTTTTGTGTTCCGTTCACCTGAATTTTTTTTTTTTTTTTTTGGTCTAGTATATTTTGTTTTATACAGATAGGGTCCTGGTTTTATGTACATATATTTTGTTTTAATTGTTATGATTTATCATTTGACTGATCCCTTTATTTATTATAATATAATAACCATCTTTTTCTTTGTCTTTTCTTACAATTGTTAATGTCTGTTTCATTTGATATGAGAATGGCTACTCCTGAATGTTATTGGTTTCCATTGTGTGGAATATTTTCCCCACCCCTTTACCTTGAGTCTGTAGAAATCTTTTTCTGTGAAGATTTTTTTTTTTTTTTTTTTTTTTTTAGTTTAATTAAGTACCACTTGCTTATTTTTGTTTTTGTTGCATTTTCTTTTTGGGTCTTGGTCATAAATCTTTAGCCTAGGCTAATGTTTAAAAGAATTTGTTTTTGTTTTGTTTTGTTTTGTTTGTGGGTTTTTTATAGTTTCATATCTGACATTTAATTCTTTAATTCATTTTGAGTTAATTTAAGAAAACCACAGAATGATAATGAAATAAATTATAGAGAACACAAGCAAATGGAAAAAAGCCATGCTAATGAATTAGATGAATTGACATTACTAAAATAGTCATATTACCCAAAGTAATCTACAGATTCAGTGCAATATCTATCAAGCTCCTAACATTATTTTTCACAGAACTGAAAAAAAATTCTAAAATGTGCATGGAATCAAAGAAGGACCAGAATAGCTAAAGTAATCCTAAGTCAAAAGAACTAAGCTCAAGGAATCATGTTCCCTAACTTCAAATTATACTACAGGGCTATAGCAACCAATACAAAATGGAAAGGAAGAAGAGGAAGAGGAAGAGGAAGAGGAAGATGAAGAGGAGGAAGAAGAAGAAGAAGAAGAAGAAGAAGAAGGAAAAGAAGAAGGAAAAGAAGAAGAAGAAAGAATCAGCAGCAGCAGGAGGAGGAAGAGGAGAAGGAGAAGGAGGGGAAAGAGAAGGAAGAGAAGAAGAAGAAGGAGAAGAACAAAATGAAGAACAAGAAGAAGAGAATGAGGATCAAGAAGTGGAAAACAAGAAGAAACAGCATAGTAGTGGTACAAAAGTAGAGGCATAGAGCAATGGAATAGGATAGAGAACCCAGAAATAAAACCTAATACTGACAATCAACTGATCTTTGACAAAGCTGACAAAAACATACACAGCAGGGAAAAACACCCTATTCAACAAATTAGATAGCTACATGCAGAAAAAATATACAAAACTTAACTCCAACAGCTATTTAAAAATAAAAGCAAAAAACAAACAAAACAAAAAAGACCCCACAAAACTGCACTGGTTGATTTGTTGAGAATAGACTTGAAGTGAGTGGTTGTAGAAATAGGAAATATCAGTTAGGAATGTTTTGTGGTAACCTGGATAAAATAATATGACGACTCATAGGAGAATGATGAAAAGTGATGATGGAAAGTAATTGAATATTTTATATGTTCTAAATATCATCCAAATTGATTTTCACATTCCTTTGTCACAGTAAGAAGGAACTAACACTGCACCTAATTTTAGGATTATAGTTACCTTGGAATGACACATAAAACCATGGTAAGGTGTGTGTATAGGATGTCCACCAATCTCTTCTGATCATTATTGGATATTATCTTGATGATGCCAATATTTACCATGCGCTATGTTTTAATTGGGTTCTCTTTAACTCACCCTACTTATCACATAACTTAATTTTTTAATTGTCAAATCACCAGCCACTTGGTTTGAGTTTAACTTAGTAAATGTTATAAGAAAATTTTGAATCTGTATATAAATATTATGAACAATAGTTCAATGGTTTGTGGTTTGATTCATGTACATTAAAAAATACTATTGGGGGGTGGGACAAGATGGTGATGGAACTGATTAGAATGTGAGCATCTCTGCATGGGTGAGTGTGCATAAAGACTAATCTGTGTCCATCTGTATGTGCAAGTAGGTGAGTGAATGTCCAATTGAAGAGAGACGCAGAATCAAGCACCCAAGGCCTTCCTGTAGAAGCAGCTGCAACTTGCCACTGCTCTGAATTCAGCATCCACAATGCACAGAAGGATCTACTATGACTGAGGCACCACTCAGGAAAAGGCAGCTGACATCAGCAGCCTCTTGACACCTGGCACCTTGCTCACACCACCACGTGAGGCAATAGATGGGCACTGCCAGCAGGGAGAAGACACCGGGAGAAGATCTGAAGCTGAGCCCTACTGTAGGATAAGACACTGATGAAAGTCATTTTCATGTCATTTTTTTCTGTCCCAAGCCCATCAGGGACCTTCTCGAGCTTCCTCAATTCTGGGCAGCCTTTATACAGTGATAAGTGCACCCCTCTGAGAACAACAACATTTGCCCAGAGAGGATACTCCAAGTGCACCATATCAGAGAGACAGAAGCCTTACCTCCCACACTAGATCGAGCATGGACAAATGTAGTAGAAGTGGGAGACCAAGCAGTGACTGAGTTGGGGTGAGAGTCCTGATGTTGCTCCTCCTACCCCAGCAGTTTGTGGGGCAACTGACCCATGTGGAGAGCAGCTCTACTGACCTAGGACTGAGAGCAGAGGGTAAGGGATATGGATCAGAGCCCACTCCCTACCACCACCAAAAGTGGTGGCATGGGGAAAGTGCAAGTGAAAAAAGAAAGAAAGAAAGAAATCTGAAATTCCAGAAAGAGCCACAAGAGGGGGATTTTTTTCCTTTTTTCTCTTCTCTCTCCACACATAACTTTCTATGAGAGTCTTCTCTCATTTGACATGCCCCTGTTTCTTCCTCTATTTTTTGCCTGTGGGTATATTTGAAGGAAAGTACATCTTCAATTTTTTTGTTTGTCGTTGTTGTTTGTTTGTTTTCTTTTGTTGCTTTTTAGACTGTTGGTTTATCTGTTTATTTAGGTGCCTGTTTTTCTTCTTTTTTCTCTTCATTTCCTTTCTGTCTCCCATTGTCCTTTTTCTTGTCTCATTTTGGTTTCAGGGGGCATACATACACCCCATCTCATGGACAGATAGTAAGGTGGAGGGAGGTGGGCTCCAGGGTGCCCACACACCAGTCATTGGATATTGTGATCTGCAGATAGCTTCTGAACCATAGCTAGCCCTATCACTTCTTAATCAAGTCTTAAAATTGCAAAAAGATAGCACAGCCCTCCACCCCCAGTCTGGCTTCAAAATTGAACTAATTCAGAGAATCTACATAAGGAAGAATAGGGGATTGAGCAAACAAGAGTGAAAACTATCCCTCCATCATTGAAAAATTGATTAGGGGGGAGGGAGACCATCACAAATGAAGAAGAACCAAAGGAAAAATACAAGTACCCTCCAGACTCCTGAGAAGACAGCACCTGAGAATACAGACTTTGGAACCCAAACAATGAAGAGCCCTCAAAATGACTGGTCTCAAACCACAAACCCAGGTATCAAGATATTAATAGAGAGAATGAATAGAATTGAGAAACAACAAGAGGGAAGAATGAAGGAGTTGATAACTGAGATGACAGCAATAAAGAATACAGTAAACAAAATAAATTATAAACTGACAAGCATGGATAGCAGAATTAACCAAGCAGAATAAAGAATCTCAGAGGTTGAAGGTCAAAATATGGAATTAACCCAAACTGTTAAAAACATAGTAAAGAAGCTTAAAAAGACAGAATACAGCCTCCAAGAGATGTGTAATGATATCAAGTGGCCAAACTTATGACTGATTGGCATTTTTGAGGCAGATAAGGAGACAGAGACCACTCTGGAAAAAACATTCTATGAAATTATTCAAGAAAACGTCACTCATCTAATCAGAGGCAAGGCCATTTAAATAAGAGATTCAGAGAAACCTTGCAAGGAATAAAATTAGAAGAACAACTCCTAGACACACAGTAATTTGCTTACACGAGTAGGCATAAAAGAAAAACCCCTAAAGGCAGTGAGAGAGAAAGTTCAGACTACCTACTAGCAAAGATCAGTTAGAATAGCATCATAGTTAACTAACAGAAATATTACAGGCTAGAAGAGAATAGAGTTCAATCTTCCAAGTGCTCAAGGATAAACATTTCCAGCCAAGAACCTACTACCAAACTAAACTAAGTTTAATTTGTGATGGAGAATTAAAATTAATTCCAGATATTCAACCCCTAAGAGTTTATGCCACTTCCAGATCAGCTCCACAAGAGATACATTAGAAGACATTAACCACAGAAGAAAAAAGAGATCAGCAATGTTCTTCCACAAAATCCAGGAAAATAGAGAATCAATACAGCAAACATTGCAACTACAAAATTGACAACACACACATACACTAACCCAAAAATCAAAATAAAACCAACACACACACAAATAAACAAAAACAACAACAACTAATATCTCCATAAGAAACTCATGGGATAAACACTCACATCTCAATAACCAGCCTGAATATGGATAGACTAAATGCACCACTGTAAAGACGTAGAATGACAAACTGTATAAAACGCCACAACTCTATTATTTACTGTCTCCAGGAAACACATCACACAACAAAAATGCTAATAGAGTTAAAGTTAGAGGATGGAAAACAAATTTTCAGTTGAATAGGCCAGAAAAGAAAGCAGAGTCATGATCTTAATATTAGACAAAACATCCTTTAAGTTATCAAAAATTTTAAAAAATGTGGAGGGATACTACATAACAATAAAAAGTTCAATCCATCAACAAAAACTATCCATCCTAAACATACATGCACCCAATACAGGATCACCAGCTTTCATAAACCACTACTAAGAAAACTAAAAAAAGATATTGACTCTAACAGAATCATAGCTGGGTATCTAACAACTTAGATCATCAAAGCAAAAAATAAGCAAGAATATCTGGATCATCAATGAGACGCTTGACCAAATAGACTTAATAGATTCCTACAGAACACTTCACCCAACAACCACAGAATATACATTCTACTCATGACCACATGGAATGAATTCCAGGATCAACCACATCCTTGACCATAAATCAAGCATAAACAAATTTTACATGATTGATATACTGCCATGCACCTTCTCAGACCACAGTGGAATAAAAATAAATATCACCACCAACAAAATTCCCCCCAAACCCACAAAGACATGGATACTAAGTGGCATGATGCTGAACAACTCCTGGGTCAACACAGAAATCAAAACAGAAATAAAAAGATTCCAGGAAACAAATAAAAATGAAGAAATATCTTACCAAAACTTCTGGTATGTCATGAATGTCATACTAAGAGAGGAATTTATATCTCTATGAACACACATAGAGAAAATACAAAGAAAACAAATTAACTGCCTAACAACTTACCTAAGGTGACTGGAATGGCAAGAACACCAAAACCCTAACTTCAGCAGAGGAATCCAGATCATCAAAGTAAAAACCCAAATACAGGACATAGAAGACAAAAATACCAAAGGAAAAGGAAAAAAATAAAAAATAAAAAGCCTGGTTCTTTGAATAGATAAACAAGATTAATGGACCCCTAGCCTGAATGAGCAAGAAAAAAGAAAAAAAGTCCAAATAAACACAATCAGAAATGCAAAAGATCAATTTGCAACTGACCCAAATACAAAAGATTATCAGAGATTATTATGCACACCTGTATGTAAACCAACTAAATGACCTAAATGGAATGGAGGACTTTCTGTCATCACATAACCTCCCAATATTAAAACAAGAAGAAATTGGGGTTCTAAATAAGCCAATTATAACCCAGTAAATTGACTACATTATAAGAAAAAAACCTACAAAAATAAAATAAAATAAAGGCCTGGAGTAGATGTCTTTCAGGCAGAATTCTAGAAGACATACAAGAGCTGATATCGATTCTACTGACAGTATTCCAGGCAATTGAGAAAGATGGAACTCTCCCCAAATCATTTTATGAAGCTAATATCACACTGATATCCAGACTGTGTAAAAACCCAATAATGAAGGAGAACTACAGACCAGTATCCCTGATGAACATAGAGGCACAAATTCTGAACAAGATTCTCGCAAATCAGATCCAACACTGCATCTTAAAAATCACCCACCATGACCAAGTAGGCTTCATCACTGTAATGTAGGGCTAGTTCAACATCTGCAGGACCATAAATGTAATTAAATACATCAACAGATGTAAAATCAAGAACTACATGATTATCTTATTAGATGTGGAAAAAACATTCAATAAAATCCAGCATCTGTTCTTGATAAAAAAAAACTCTAGGCATAGAGGGAACATACCTCAAATTAGTGAGAGCTATCTATGATAAATCCATAGCCGATATATTGCTAAATAGACAGAAATTGAAATCATTTCCTCTGAAAACCAGAACAAGAGGATGCTGGCCACCCTCACCCCTTCTGTACAACGTAGTGTTAGAAATCCCAGCTAGAGCAATTAGACAAGAGAAGGAAATCTGGGGTATCCAAATAAGAAAATAATTCAAGTTAGCCCTCTTTACTGATGATTTGATCCTATACCTTGAAAATCCAAGAGAATCTGTCAAAAATATCCTTGCATTGATAATGGACATTGGTATAGTCTCAGTTACAAAATATACGTGCAAAAGATAGTTGCATTCTTATACACCAACAACAAACAGATAGATAACCAAATAAAAAGCACAAGCCCATGAAAAATTGTCACAAATATTGAAAAAACTTAACATCTCCCTACCCAGAGAAGTGAATATCTTTACATTGAAAACTGCAAGACACTGCTCAAAAAAGCAAAGTATGGTACAAATGAGAAAGCATTCCATGCTCAAGGATAGGAAGAAGCAACATTGTTAAGATATCCATTTTATCAAAGGCAATCTACAGATTTAATGCAATATCCATTAAATTACCAACGTCATTCTTCTCACACCTGGAAACAACAATACAACGTTACAGGGATTCACATGGAAACATAAATGACTACAAATAGTCAAACAATCCTTAGAAAAAGAAGCAAAGCAGGATGTATCATACTTCCAAACTTTAAGTTTTACTATAAGGCTACAATAATCAAAACAGCCTGGTATTGGTACAAGAACAGGCAGGCATATAGGCCAATGAAACAGGATAGAGATTCAGGAAGCAAAACCTCAGTTTCTCCACCAACTCATCTTGGACAAAGCTTCCAACAACAATCACTGGGGAGAGAAGAACCTTTTCAGTAAATGGTGATGGAAAAACTGGCTAACCATGTTCAGAAGAATGAAACAAGACCCCTACTTATCACCATACGTAAAGATATACTCCAAGTGGATCAAAGACATAAACTTAAAACCTCAAGTTTTAAGAATCTTAGAAAATGGAGGAGATACCCTTACGGAAATTAGAATAGGCAACCAATTTTTTTTTAATCAAAAGCCCATGCCATAAAAGCCCTCGCCAAAAAGACAAGTGGGACCTCATCAAACTGAAAAGCTTCTGAAAAGCAAAAGAGACAAGCAAGAGAGTGGGGAAACAGCCCACAGAATGGGAAAGCCATTTGCCAACTGCATATGTGACAAAGGCCTAACATCCAGAACTCAAATGTGCAGAAAGAAAAAAGAAACAAACAGCCCATTAAAAAGTGGGCAAAAGATATGAATAGTCACTTCTCAAAAGAAAACATACAAGCAGCCAACAGATAAATGAAAAAATGCTGAGCCTCACTAATCATCAGAGAAATGCAAATCAACACAGAGATACCACCTAACTCCAGTAAGAATGGCCATCATTAATAAAAGCAAAACACAACAGATGCTGGTGAGGATGAGGAGAAAAGGGAATGCTTCTACACTGTTGGTGGAAATGAAAACTTTTTCAACCTCTATGGAAAGCAGTGTTGTGATTTCTAAAATAGCTAGAAATTGATTTTCCATATGACCCAAAAATCTCACTTCTGGGAATATACCTGGAGGAACTTAAATCACTCTACAAAAACAACAACTACACACATGCTTATTGCAGCACTATTTACAATAGCAAAAACATGGAACCAACCATGCTGCCCATCAAAACTGGACTTGACTTTTAAAAAGTGGTACATTTACATGATGGAATATTAGTCATAAAGAAGAACAAAATTAGCTGGGCTCGGCGGCTCAGCCTGTAATCCCTCGCTTAGGGAGGCTGAGGTGAATGGATTGCCTGAGCCCGCGGGTTCGAGACCCACCTGGGCAACTTGGCGAGACCTCATCTCTACCATAAATCAAAAAATCAACTGGGCATGGTAGCGCGTGCCTGTAATTCCGGCTACTTGGAAGGCTGAGGTGGAAGGATCGCGGGAGCCCAGTGGGTCGAGGCTGCAGTGGACTCCAGTCTGGGCGACTGAGTGAGACTCCAACTCAAAAAAAAAAAAAAGAGATTGAGGCAGTTGGGACCATCCTGAAATCTAATTAGGAAAAATGCAAATGTCCCAAAACACAGTGAGAAATTGTAAACACCTGACAGGTTTTCTTGAAGAAAATGATTTCTCATCACTTGCATCTTTTTTCACTTCACGCTGTTGAAAAATATATTTCAATATTGAGAGAAAACAGCCTCCCTTTCCTGACAATACTGAGAAGACAAGCTGGAAAGCTCTCAACATCATAAACAATTGAAGCAGGCAATAACCTTTTTTTCCAGAACTAATCTTTGTATGACTGTGCTAAGAGGCAAATGCAGAGATGGATGATGATCAAGATGTCTTTTGCACTTTAATTTTCTGAATGACTGGCATGAAAATAATGACTCGGCTATATTCCTATCATCCCTTGTGTTCTCAAACATCTGAATACAGATTGAATATTTGAGTTACAACACAGAAAATGCAGTGATAAATGCTAACCATAGTCAAGCAATTGATATTGGAATGAAGTAATATTGTCATAAATTTAACATTAACACCTGTCATTCTTGCAATAAAAGAAAAAAAAACATTGGTTTTCCAATCAATAAATGTGATCTTATAACAATAAATTTCTGAATATTTTACAAACCAGACTTAATTTTTGTTCCAATGCTTTCCTTCTCCTCTATTTCTTCATTCTATGTTACTTTCATAAATCAGTGGTTTCAGTTAAGAGTTTTTCAGCATGCATTATTTAAAATATATGCATAGACAGTGTATCAGCAATGATTGCATGAATATGTTTACTACACTTGCCCAGCAAGATCATTTTATGGATTTCTATAAATGTCATATAGGAAAATAACATAATCTATTCTAAATATTGGCCCTTCTGAAAGGGGGCTATGCTCATTAGGTACAATGTTGGTGTAAATATAATTTTCAGAAAACAGAAATTCTATCTTATGGGTAAATTATGCCTAGTCTAACTCCATGCACACCCAGGCACTTAACATTATTCAATGAAATATAATGATGCAGTTGTATTAGTATTCAAATATTTTACACTGATGCTTTTTCCAGCTGGTTGTTGGATGATTTTCATTAGAACATTATTGTAAAAATAAAAATCTAAAGGAAAAACTCAATTTAACTTAACTAACCAATACCGGGATATTTCTGTGTTGAATAGTATGTTAAGTGCTAATGAGTTTACGAAAGTAATATACAATATTTTGTCTGCTCGCTAGGAGCTTGAAAGATCATTGAAAATTCAGAACACAGGGAACAGTTCGGAAGCAACACAAACCAGTAAATAGTTAAATGATAAACGTGAGATGAAAACAAATTCTGAAGAACTCAGAGAAAAGACACCTGCAAGCATAAAATAAATTGAGGAAAATTTCAGGGAAGAGGTCAGACTAGAACTGGCCTTTAAAAAATTTAAATTAAAAAAAGATTTGGAAATTTTAGAACACAATACAGACAAGGAAATAGAATTAGTAAAACCAGGCATGAGCATGACCTAGTACATGAGACAGGATGATGAAATTGTCTAGAAGAAATAGACTTTATTCCAGCAAAAGAAACTATTGTGTGACAGGGTCAATAGGTAACACCCAGGATTATAGTAGGAATGACTGTGAGGAATATAAGATAAAGCCAAATAAATGTGACTTGAAAGGATCTAATTCTTAATAAGGTGTCATAAAACACTCCTTTGTTTAATACCAAGAAATCTCTTAGTGGAAATTCCATTTTATAGCAGATTGCTAGTTTTAAATTAAGAATAAGGCAAGACAAGGAGGCGTACCAGAATTACTCACAGAGCTTTTTCATATAACCTGTGCCTGTCTTTGGTATCTAAAACATCCTTCTCAGACCATGTGTCAGAATATTTGGAGGGCAATATAATATGCCAATAGAAAAAAGCTCCACACACATTCTACTTCAGATGAGAACCACAGCAGAAAGATTTTGGAAGAACGCATAATAACATCTTTAATCAACAACACACGGCAGGGCCAATATATTTTCTTAACCCAATGCACCTGACATTTAAATGCACAGGGTAGCTCTCCTTCCCACATCCTGCTGTTCTCACCAAACACATGGCTTGGGTTTTATTTTAACTTGCTGCAAAGAAGAACCAAACATCTCAACCAGAAGCAAGCAATTGGAGTTAATCAATGTGACGCATGGGAACATTATAAAACTAGCTGTCATTAAAAAAAAAAAAAATACTGAGACACCACAGGTTTATTGCCTATGTTAACCTTCTTTGACATAGATTCTTGCATTATCTTTTGACATTACTATATTTATTTTAATATTTAGCAAATGGAAGAAAATATTTATTTTTTGATTGATGTGTCATGAGACAAAAATAGACAATACAGATGAACTCTTCTTACTATATATCTAGTAAATGGATATTTTATTAACTATTACTTTTAGTGAAGCATTGAGGGCTTTTGGTCTTTATCTTTATTATTATAAGCTTAGAGTTTTTTGCTTTGAAGTGTATTTATTATGCAGGGAAATATAAAATTACAACATGGCACATACTGCATATAACCAAAAAAACACCACATCTTCATTTGGTGACCACTAGCACAGTCAATCAATAGGTCTGGTAGGTGTTAGGAGGCCAAAGAAACAGGACTGCTGTCGTTTGAAAGTTCCCTCCAAAACTCATGTTGAAATTTAATTGTCACTGGAACAGAATTCAGAGTTGGGGCCTTTAAAAAGTGAGTAGGTGATGGGGGCTCCACCCTCATGGACAGAGTAATACCATTATCATTAGCATGATTTAGTTATTATGGAAGTGGCTTTGTTCTAAACTTAGCTCCTGCTCATATGCACTTTCTTGCCTTTCCAACATATTTTGATGCTGCAAGAAGTTTCTCATCATATGCTGAGCAGATGTCAGTACCATGCTCTTGGACTTTCCAGCCTCCAGAACTATGAGCCAAATGTATCTCTTTTCTCTATAAATTATCCAGACTGTGGTATTGTGTTATGGAAGCAGAAAATTAACTACAATGGTTTGAATGTTGGTCCTCTCTGAAACTCATTTTGAAACTTAACCCCAAATGTGACAGTATTAAAAGGCTGTCTTCATGAGTAGATTTATTGTACTCGTGGATTAATAGATTAATAGATTAATGGGTTCCCATGAGAGTGGAACTGGTGGCATTTTCAAGAAGAAGAAGAATTATTGAACATGCTCAGGCCCCTGTCCATATGATGTCCTATGCCACCTGGGAACTTTACAGAGTCTCCACCAGCAAGAAGGATCTCCCCAGATGTGGACCCTCAACTTTGGACTTAGCCAACAGAAATGTAACAAATACATTTTTAAATATAAATTATTTGGTTTCAGGTATTCTGCTATAATCAACAGAAAATGGTCTAAGACAGAAATTGGCCTTAGGAGCGGAGAATGGCTGATAACAAGCACCTGAAAATGTGGAAGTCACTTTGCACTGGGTAATGGGCAAAGGCCAGAAGAATCTGAAGGAGGTGGTTAGTAAAAGTTCAGATTCTGGTGAAGGCTTGTAAAACAAGAAGACAAGGGAAAAGTTTGGAATTCTTTAGAGAGTGGTTAAGTGGTCATGACCAGAATGCTTATGGAAATATGGACAGCAAAGACCATTGTGATGGGATTTCAGGTGAAATTGAGAAATAAAGTGTTGGAAACTGGAGTAAAGACCATTTTTGTTATAAATCGGCAAAGACCTTGGCTGAACTGTGTCCATGTCTGAGAGCTTTGTGGAAAACCAAACAAGAGAGGTGCACTGGGATATCTGGCAGAAATTTTTAAGCAAAATATAGAAGTTGCGTAGTTACTTTTGGTCACTTACGCTGAGATTCAAGATCAAATAAATATAAATATATATATATATATATATATATATGTATATGTATTTTTTTTTTTTTTTTTGAGTTAGAGTCTCACTCAATCGCCCAGGCTGGAGTGCAGTGGAATGCTCACGGTCACCCCAGCATTGACCTGTTGGGCTCCGGCGAGCCTTCTGCCTCAGCTTTCCAAGTAGCCAGAACTACAGGCACACACTACCATGCCCAGCTAATTTTTTTGTTTTATTGTAGAGATGAGGTCTTGCCCAGTTGTCCAAGCTGGTCTCGAACCCTCAGGCTCAGGTAATCCACTTGCCTCGGCCTTCCAAAGTGCTGGAATTACAGGCTGAGCCCAGCCCAAATAAATAATTTAAAGACAAAATTTATAGTTAAAACAGAAGCAGGGTAGAAAGATTTGAAAAACACACAGTCTGGCCACATAGAGAGTTATGACTTTGGGGCTAACTTTGGAAAATGAAGAGCATAGCCTAGTAACCATTTGCTAAAGGAATTAAGAGAGATAGAAGGCAGTCAGGTGCTATTTCTCAAGGCAGTGGAAGAAAGACCCAAAGACATTGCCCAGATATATCAATATTTCAGGCTGTTTCTACAATCCAAAAGTTTAGAGGCCCAGGAGGTCTGAATTGTTTTAAGGAACAGACCCAGGGTACTCTCCATGGGCTCACTACCCAGGGCTGTCTTGGTACTACTCTGCAACCCACACACCCCAGCACAGTTTTTGCTGCTGTCACAGCCATGGCTCAAGTGGCCCGGGATAAAACTCATGCTTCAGTTCCAGAGGGTACAAGTCATAAACTTTGGCAGTATCCACATGTTGCTAATTTGAAGAAAACAAGAGCTATGGAAGATTGGCAACCTCTCCCCGGATTTCAAAAGATAGCATCAAAACCCTAAAGACCCAGGCAGAGACTTGTTGCAGCGGCAGAACCACTGCAGGGAGTTCTCACCAGAGCAATGCAGAGCAGAAATGTGCGGCTGGGGCTACCACAGAGAGTCTCCACCAGGGCACTACCTAGTGGAGCATTGGAAGTGAGGCCACCACAGAGAATCCCCACTATGGCGATGTCTAATGGAATCATAGGAGTGGGACCACCACTGAGACCTCAGAACTATAGAACCCACCACCAGTATGCGACACCTACCTAAGAAAGCTTCAGGCAATGGACTTCAAGCTGTATAAGCAGTCACATGGGCTACACCCAGCAAAGTCATAGAGGTAGGGCTGCTTGAGGCCTTGAGGCCCAACCCCCTGCCTCCACTCCATTGTGTCAAGGAAGTGGTATATGTGGTCAAAAGAGATTATTCTTCAGCTTTAAGATGTAATATCTGCCCTACTTGATTTCAAACATGCTTGGACTTGTTATTCCTTTCTTTTTGCCTATTCCTCAATTTTGAAATAGAAATGTCTGTCTTATGCCTAAACTACCATTGTATGTCAGAGATAGATAACTTATTTTGATTTTACAGATTCACAGATGAGACTCTGGAATTTGGACTTTTGAGTTGGGGCTAGAATGAGTTAAGACTTTGAGGCTAACTTTAGAAAAGTTGGAAGAGGTGACTATTCCACCAGACACATAGACATCAATGCAGGGATGCTTTCATGACAAAAAGAAAAAAAAAAGGAAATATAACACCACCAAAGGTATATAATAACTTTTTAGTAACAGACTTTAATGAAAAGGAAATTAATAAACTATCAGAAAAGAAATTAAAAACAATGATCTTAGAGGAACTTAATAAGGCACAAGAAAATACAGATGGCTAATTCAACAAAATTAGAAAAACACTTCAAGATATGAAGAAAAATTCAATACAAAAATAGATATCATAAAAAAGAATCAAACACAAATCCTGCAGCTGACGAATTTAATGAATGAAATTTTTAAAAATATAGAGCTTCAAGCTGGGCATGGTGGCTCATGCCTTTAATTCCAGCACTTTGGGAGCCTGAGGAGAGAGGATTGCCCAAGCTCAGGGATTTGAGACCAGCCTGGGCAACATGGCAAGACCTCGCCTCTACAAAAAAATAAAAAATTAGTTGGGCATGCCTGTAATTCCAACTAATTCTAGCTACTTGGAAGGCTGAAGTGGAAGGATTGCCTGAACCCAGCAGGTTGAAGCTGCGGTGGCCATGAGCATGCCACTGCACTCCAGCCTGGGCAACAGAGTGAGACTCTTACTCAAAAAAAAAAAAAAAAAAAATAGAGAGCTTCAACAGCAGGTTTGATCAAGAAGAAGAATCTCTTAACTTGAAGGTAGGTCATTTGAAATTATTCAGTTAGAAAAAAAGAAATTAAAAAAAGAGATTTTTTTTAAAACTCTATAAAACTTATGGGACACCATTAAGCAAATAAATATTTGTATTATGGAAGTTCCAGAAGGCGAAGGGATGGAAAAACACATAGAAAACCTATTTAATGAAAAAAGACCTGAAAACTCCAAGTCTGGGGACAGATCTAAACATTCAGATCCAGGAAGTTCAAAGATTCCCCAAATACATTCAATTCAAAAATGTACTTTCCGAGGTTAGTATACTGAAGTTGTCAAAAGTCAAAGACAAAGAGAAAATCCTAAAAACTGCAAGAGAATAGCATTCAGTCACATATAAAAGAATGTCCATTTGACTAACAGAAGATTTCTCCTCAGAAACCTTGTAGGCCAGGATAGGGTAAGATGATATATTTAAAGTGTTGAAAGGGAAAAAAGACATCAAGATTATATTCAATAAAGCAATTCTTTTGAAAGAAAGAAGAAATGCCATTTTCAGACAAGAAAAAACTGAAGGAATTTGTCACTGGACTGATCTTACAAAAAAATGCTGAAGGGAGTCCTGCATCTGAAAGCAAAAAGGCAATAATCACAATCATGAACACATGCAAACATATAAAACTCAATGATAGAGCAGATAAACAAAGGAAAAAGGGAAAAATGTCTAAAACACTGGGGAACAAAACACTGGGAAAATAATTCAGGACATTAACCTGGAGAAAACATATTTTGTGTGTAAGACCTAAAAAGCACATGTAACAAAATCAAAAATAGTCAAATGGAATTACATCAAGCTAAAATGCTTCTGCACAGCAAAGGGAACAATCAAATCAACAGAGTAAAGAGACATCTTTAAAAATGAGAGAAAATATTTGCAAACTATTCATCTGACAAGAGAGTAATAAACCGAAAATATAAGCAATTCAAATAACTCAATAGCAAAAGAACAAATATTCTCATTTTTTAAAATGGGCAACAGACTTGAATAGCGATTTCTCAAAAGAAAACATACAAACAACGAACAAACATATAAAAAAATACTCAACATTACTATCAAAACCTCAAAGGAATATCACCTCATCTCAGTTAGATTGACTATTATTAAAAAAAAGATCAAAAAAATAACAAATACTGGCAAGAATATGGAGAAAGGAGAGCTCATACACTGCTGGTGGGAATGTAAATTAGCACAGCCACTATGGAAAACAAACATTATGGAGGTTCCTCAAAAAACTTAAAATAAATCTATCATATGATCCAGCAATACCACTACTGTAATATGTCCAAAAGAAAGGAAACCAATAAATTGAAGAGATGTCTGTATGTTTGTATTTATTGTAGTACTATTCACAATAGCCAAGACATAAAATCAACCTCTGTGTTTGTCACTGAATGAATGAAGAAAATGTGAAATATATACACAACAGAGTATTTTTAAGCTGTAAAAAAGAATAAAATTTTGTCATTTACAGCAAAGTGAATGGAACTAGAATAAGTGAAATAAGTGAAATAAGTCAAACACAGAAAGGCAAATATTGCACATTCTCATTCATATATGGAAGGTTAAAAAGTTAATCACTTGGAGGGAGAGGGTAGAATGGTTGTTACAGTGGCTGGGAAGAATGATTGAGGGAATAAAGAGAAGTTAGTTAACGGGTCCAAAAACACAATTAGATAGAAGAAATAAGTTCTAGGGTTCAACAGCACAGAAGAGTGACTGTAAGTAACAATAATTTATTGTATATTTTAAAAATAGCTAAAAGAAAATGTTTAAATGTTTCCAACACAAGGAGATGATAAATATGTGAGGTATGGATTTCCTAATTTCCCTGATTTGATCAGTACACATTGTATGTATGTATCAAAATATCACACGCATCTCATAAATATGTAAAATTATTATGTGTCATTCTAAAAAAATATTGTGGTTTATGGGGATAAAATGAATGTATCTGTGAGAAGGACATAAGTTTTGGGAGGCCGAAGGAAGAATTCTGTGGTTATAATATTCATCCCCTCTGAAACTTATGTTGAAACTTAATCCTCAATGTGTCAGTATTTAAAGTTGGGGCTTTTAGGTGGTGATTAGGTTTCAAGGGCTCTTCCCTAATGAATGAACTAATCCACTCATGGATCAATAGATTAAGGGACTAATAGACTAATGGATAATCATGATGGTGAGATTGATGCCTTTATAAGAAGAGGAAGAGAGACTTGAACTAGCACACTCAGCCCCTTTCCATGTGATGCCCTGCAGCACCTCAGGACTCTGCAGAGTTCTCACCAGCAATAAGGGCTTCACTGGGTATGGCTCCTCACTCTTGGACTTCCCAGTCTTCAGAACTGTAAAAAAATAATTTTTAAAAATAAGTCACCCAATTTTAGGTTTTCTAAGAAATAAAAAACTGACTAACATACAACTAAGACAAGAACCCTCTTTACATTCCTTTTTTAGGTGGCCTTGACAGGCAGATTTTATTAGAAAGGGGAAAATGGTGGTGCTTTGAACAAGCCCTCATTTCCTTGATTCTAAGATACAATCTGCTCTTTTTAATGTTTCTGAAATCAGGATACCTTTTTCATTGGGTATGTTCATTTGATACAGAAATTTTCCTCTGAAGATATTATTAACAAGATAATGCATCTTAAAATTTATTGCATCTTTAGGCAAGTATATTCTTTTAAATAAGAGTATAGAAAAGAAAATATGAGAATATTTGTGTGGATGTGTGAGTACACAGGACAGTCCATGGTCAAGTTGATAAGCATACCTCGTGGTTTTTCCCATCTCCACTCTTCAACTACAAGTCTAGTTAAGTGCCTATATTAAAGCTTTTCTGGCAATACCTCTACACAGCCATGTGTTTATGATGAGATCTATCTCACATGTGAAGGATAGTACATAAAAACATGAAAAGATATGAGCAACACCCAGCATTAAATAGCTAGAAGCATAATGTAGTGTTCTGGCTCCATCCCAAAGTGAGTAATTACCTTTGTCACCCTCTCCTCCCATTCATGTGACCAATTATCAAACCACCTTACGATAAGCAATGCAAACCCTTTTCTCTCTTGTCTCAGTAAAGATAGTCATTGATAGAAGCAAGTGTCAGGTCAACTGCTAATATTATATTGTGGAAAAGAATGCTGTTTCAGAAAGGAAGCATGACTCAGAGAAAAAGAGCAAGTATCAGGTTTAAGGACCTGGATTTTAACCCTGGCTTCTTCTAGGTTCATATAAATGACTTAATCTTTCCTTGACTTCTTTTGACTGTCCCTAGCTAATAACATCTAAAAGAGAATAATAAAACACTGACTCACTTCCCAGAGATGTTTTAACCAGCAATGAGTAAAATTTTTTTCCAAGGCTTTTCACTGCCACTGTTAAAGTGTAAGATTTCAGAATAGCTTTTTTTTAAGCTCCTGCGTCTACAAAAGCATAGCATTCTTGTGTTTAATAGAGAGCTTTATCAGAGACCAAAGCTAAATTTGAGATGATGAGGGTAGAAAAATAGAGTAGATAGAAAAAGGAAATGCAGAAGCCAGGTTTGAAAGCTCAAAAAAGTGGTATATTGTCAACCATGAGTTACTTGAAGCAATACACTTCCTTTCAAGTATATACTTTTTTAACTACCCTTCATAATCCACCCTGAATTTGAGCAATGGTAGAGTTCACAGATGTAAAGCAAAGTAGCTGGCTAGATCTGGAAAACCAGGCTTTCATCTGTGAGAATGTTCCAAGAACTGTTTTGGGGAAACTTAAAGTGAAGGGCAAATAGCTACAAACAGCAGGCGATTACCTTGTGACCACTTTGAAGCCGTTAATATAAATATAGATTCTTTCCCTGGGGAAAAATGTGGGAAGCAATCATGATTGAGTTGTCTCCATAAAGAGGAAAAGCCCTAACTGAGTAAATAGAGTAGCTATCAGTAGATCAATATCAGATTCAATCATGGAAACACTTCTATATTCAAATGGAAGTATCCCTGACAAAATTAACCTTACTTGAGGTGAAGGAAAAATTTTGAAAGTTCATGGCACACATAAAGTCTCTTTCTTCTTCATTACCAGGGTTTCCAGAGGCACTCGATCTAGTTAGCATTACTTACCTGGCATTGCTAAACTACTCTATTGAAGCTTAATATAAGACTTCCTACCTGCTATGATAATGAAATTATAATTCATTGCTTGAAACACCTTTATGGCCTTCCAGTAGCACTTCCTCAACCCGAGGGAATTCTTCTTTCAATAATGTTTCTACAAAAGTCAAAAACGTGCTTACCCTGTCTCTGAGATCTCTTTCTTTCAATCTCTCTCTCTCTCTCTACATACACACAAACACACACACACACACACACACACACACATACGTACATTCATGTCTTCTCATACTTAGTGCTTAATAAATACTGGTAGCCCCATTCAGTGGTATTATTTTCCCCAATAAATATATCTATTTTCTATTTTATCGGAAAATAATAGCGAAAAAAATCCATTAAAGCAACTGAAATATTACACTAGAAATTATTTACTGAATGCAAAAGAAAGCAGTAAAGGAGTAACAAGGGAACAAAAAGACATGAGACAGAGAAAATGACAATTAAAATAGCAACAGTTACATCAATAAAAGCGTCAAATGTGAATGAATTAAACAACTGTCAATGTTTGAGATTATTAGATTGTGTAAAAAACAAGATCCAACTTTATGTTGGATACAGGAGACACATTGTAGGTTCAAAGATATGAAATGTTAAAAGAGAAAAATAAATATTGTGCAAACATCAAACATAAGAAAACTTGAGTAATCATACTATTATTATTTAAAACAGACCATAGAACAAAAAATAAATTACTCAAGGTATGAACTTTTTATAATGATAAAACAGTCCATCCATCAGAAAGTTATAAAAATTATAAACATATTATGCATTTGACAAGACTCCAAATTACACAAAGCAAAAACTGACAGAATCAAGAGGGAAATAGGAGATTCAACAGTAATGGTTCTTTCTAGAAAAGAACAAAAACTAGAAAGAAGACTTAAAGAGAAATTCAAAAATTGAACAACACTATAAAAAAATTAGACCTAACAGACATCTATAGCATGTTCTAACCAACAACTGCAGAATACACATATTTCCTAAACACACACAAGATATTCTCCAGAATATTCTGACAATAAAGCAAGTCTCAGTAGATTTAAAGGTACTGAAATTATGCAAAATGTATCCACCAATCATAATTGAATGTAGTTAGAAATCATAACAAAAAAAAATGGAAGACCGGCAAACATGGAAATTAAACAATGTCTTCCTAATAATCAGTAGGACAAAGATAAAAAATCACAATCACAAGTTTTTAAATCTTTGCAATAACTAAAAATGAAAACATGGCATCAAAATTTACAGACCTTAACTAAAGCAGTACCTAAAGGGAAATTTATAGGTAGAAATGACTATATTTAAAAAGGGTGACAATCTCAGAATCAGTAACCAACCCTTCATCTTAAAACACTGAAAACAAACAAGTTAAGCCAAATTAATCAAAAGAAAGGCAATAGTAAATGTCAAATTGGAAATTAATGAAATAGGGAATTGAAAAGCAAAAAAGAAAATCCATAAAATAAAAAATTAGTACTCTGAAAAGATTAGAAAATATTAACAAACTTTTAGCTATACTGATCAAGAAAAATGAGAGAAGACTCTAATCGCTAAAATCTAAAATAAAAGAAGACATCATTACCAGTCTCACAACATTTAAAAATACTACAAAGAAATATTCTGAACTCATGCCAACAAATTAATTTAAATCAAATGTACAAATTTTTAGAAAGGCATAAGCTACTAAAACTTTCCCAAAAAGAAATGGAAATTCTAAATAGACCCATAAAAAGTATCAAAATTATATGAATAATTTTACTACATCCCCCAAAGAAAAACCTAGACATAATTGGATTCACCGGTGAATTCTACTAAATAGTCAAAGAAAAATTAATACCAATTTTTAGCAAACTCTTTCACACAAAAAAAAGAGGAAACAATTCCCAACTAATTCTAGAAGTCCAGTATCCTAATTACAAAACCAAAGACATCACAAGGAAAAAAAAAAATCACAGGCCAATATATCCCATGTGTATAAACCCAAAAATCTTTAACAAAATGCTATCATACCAAATCCAGCAACATATTAAAAGGATTATAAGTCATGACCAAGAGGGATTTATCCAGAATGCAAGATTTGTTTAACACACTTCTTATCAGTAAAATAAACATCAAAACTACATGACTATATTAATAGATGCAGAAAAAGCACTTGAAAAAAAAATAATATAACTGCTTTAAAAAAAAACAAAAACCACAAAGCTCAACTAAATAGATGGACTGCTTCAACCTGACAGAAGACACTATGAAAAAAAAAAATAGTGGTGGGTGTAGTGACTCACCTGTAATCCCAGCACGTTGGGATGCTGAGGCGGGAGGATCACTTGAAGCCAGACCAGCCTGGGCAACATAGCAAGACCCATCTGTACAAAATAAAAATTTAAAAAAAGATAGCCAGGCATGATGCACATGCCTGAAGTCCCATTTACTTAGATGGTTGAGACAGGAGGACCACTTCAGCCCAGCAGCTCAAGACTGCAATGAGTTATGATCATACCACTGCACTCCAGTCTATAAAACAGAGCAAGATTTTGTCTTTAAAAAGAAAAAAACATTGCTAACATCATCCTTAAATGTAAAAAACTGAATGCTTTCCCTTAAGATCAAAAACAAGAGATGTCTACTCTTTATGCTTCTACTCAATATGGTACTGAGGGTTTTAACTAGTGCAATTAGATGAGCAAAAGAAATAAAAGGCATCTAAATTGGGAAGGAAAAAATAAAACAATTGCTATTTGCAGATGAAATTATCTTATATAAAGAGAATTCTAAGAAATTCACTAAAGAACTACTGTAGCTAATAAATAAGCTCATAATTCTTCAGGATATGAGATCATTATAAAAAATCAATAAATTTTTATACATTAGCAATGGACAATCAAGACTAAAGTTGAGGAAATAATCCCATTTATAACAACAACACAAAGGAATAAAATATTTAGGAATAAACCTAACAAAAGAAGTGAAAAATTTGTATTTTGAAATTACAGGACACTACTAAAAGAAAACTTTAAAAGATTTAAATAAATGCAAAAAGATCTAAATAAATGCTTGTGGATGGAAAGACTTAATGATCTTTGCGATGGCATTACTTTCTAAATTGCTCTATAAAATAAAGGTAATTTCTGTCAAAATCCCAGCTGGCTTTTTGCAGAAATGTTCAAGAATAGAATCAAATTAATATGAAAATGCAAGAGACACATTATAGAAAAGACAATCTTGAAAAACAAGAACAAAATAGGAGGACTCATACTTTCTGGTTTTAAAATGTATTACTGAATTAGAGCAATCAAGACAGCATAGAACTGGCATAAAAATAGACACATATCAATAGAACGAAATTATAAAATAAAGTAAAAACAGTTAAAAATAAAATGAATTATATTTAATAGTTTTAATGAAAGTATTAAAAATAAATCTTCATACCGTGGTCAATTTATTTTGTACAAAGTACCAAGCCAATTCAATGAGAAAAATAGTCATTTTCAACAAATATCTTTGGAACAACTATATATCCACATATTTTTTTTAAATGATATTAACCCTTTCCTTATACCATACACAAAAATTAACTTCAAATAGATATGAGACCTAAACATAAGAGTTAAAACAATAAAAATCTTAGAAGAAAACATAAGCATAAATTTTAATGACCTTAAGTTAATCAACACTTACTTAGATACAACAACAAAACCCATAAGTGACTAAAAAAAAAAAAAAAAGGTAAATTACTTCATCAAAATTAAAACAAACTTGATGGAGTTTTTAAATCACTTTTTTCAAAAAAAATTACAGAGGAAAATGTATTATAGATGTCTTCCTGGCAACAAACCAAAAAATTATGTTTTCTAGATTTTGTGATGTTTGTGGTATACGCCAACTTTTTAAAGTTTGTACCTCATTGTTATTTATTTCCTAGTTCTAAATAAATATTCATTTTTCTCACCTAAAAAAACTACACAAAACTAAAAACATTTGTGCTTTGAAACACAACTTCAAGAAAGTGAAAAAACAAGCCACAGAATGGAAAAAGAGGTTTACAAATTATGCATCTAAAAAGGGACTTGTATCTAGAATACATAAAGAATTCTTACTACTCAATAAGGACAGATAATCTAACTTAAAAATTGACAAAGCATTTAAATAGACATTTTTCCAAAGAAAATATACAAATAGCAAATACGCATATAAAAAGATGCTTGACATCTTTTGTCATTAGGGAAATGCAAGTCAAAATAAAAAAACAGATAATAACGCGTATTTGTGAAGATACAGAGAAACTGGACTCTTCATACATTACTGGTGGGAATGTAAACTGATGAAGCTATGTTGAAAACAGTTTGACAGTTCCTCAAAATGTTAACCATAGATTTATGATATGACAGTAATTCTTCAAGAGAAATGAAAACATAGTTCACACAAATTTTATAGATGGATGTTCATAGCAGCATTATTTCTAATAGCCAAAAGGTGGAAATAACCCAAATATTCATGAACTGATCAACACAGAACAAAATGTGATATATTCTTAAATTGGGATGTTATTTGGAAAAAAAAAAAGCAATGAAAATGTTGATACATGCTACAACACTGATAAATATCAAAAATTTTATGCTAAGTAAAAGAAGCAGACACAAATATTTTGCTATTATATCTGTCTGAAATGTCTAGTATAGGAAAACTCATAGAGACAGAAAGTAGAATCAGAAGTTGCCTAGGGCTTGAAGGAAAATGAGGTATGACTGCTAACAGGTATGGAATTTGTTTAAAGGCAGATTAAAGTACATGAAAATGGATTGTGATAGTGGTTTCACAACTCTGTGAACTTACTAAAAACTAACTGGTTGCACATTTTTTTAAAAACAATTATATTGTATGAATTATACCTCCATAAAGCTATGAGAGAAAGGGCTTACGATGGCTTCCAAATAATGCCCTGTTTTGCCAGTCTTTTAAGTCACTCCCTAGTCCAGAATCAGATCTTACACCACTTTCTCCTTTCAAAATTATTTCCAACTATATCATTTATCTATGGTTCTGTAACAAGAGGCTCCCAAATCCAGCAACTTAAAACAAAAAAACATATGTTTTCACACAATTCCTTTGGGTAAGGAATCTCGGAGTGGCTTAACTATGTCCTCTGGATGAGGCTCTTGATATCTGCCAGGACTTTAGCCATCTCGAGGTTTGACTCAGAAAGTGCCTACTACCAAGTTCATTCATGTGGCTACTGCAATGCGTTAGATCCTAGTTGGCTGTTGGCTGGAGACATCTGTTCCTTGATATATAGCCTCACTGCAGGACAGTTCATAACATGTCAGCTAGCTTCCATCAGAAAAAGCAAAGGGAGCAAACTGGAAGTCACAGTCTTTTTGTAAGTGTATCTGAGAAACAGCATCTCATGGATTTTGCTGTATTTTTTTCCTTACATGCCAGTCACTAGATCCAGGCCACACACAGGAGGAAGGCACTGCACACGGGCCCAAATACTACGAGGAAGGACTGATGGGGGCCATCACAGAGGCTACCTGTCATCAAACCTTACACTATCTGACCCAAGCAATTGGGCTTCCTATCTCTCAAGCACATTTCACTCATTCCTGGCCCTGTGTGTAATTCCTAACTCACTTTGTTCCTTTGCCTCACTCTTTTCCCAGTCTGAAGTCAGACCATTATTTAAGATGAGCTCAAATTCCATGTGTTCCAGGAAATTTTCCCTGATTACACTTTATTCCTCTGAACTCCTTCATGTTTTATAATTATACTACATAATTTATACTTAATTATCTCCTGCCTTGCCTTATTATTTAAAGTATGTGTCTCTTCTAACAGAATAGGCTTCACCTGAGAGTTTATGAGAAACACAAAAAAATCTCAGGCCCCATCCCAGAAGTCAGAATCTGCAGAATCCCTGAGCGATTTTCATACACATAAAAAAGTGTGAGAAGCACCACTGAAGTGCACCATTGCCTGTCATTTTACCTGGTAAGTTTCATGTTAATGACTAGGTTGTAAGTACCTGGAGAACTGGTAGCATTTTTTATATTCTTTCTGCTCTTACACCCACATACAAGCGTATTATGCAGGTTAGTGCTGAACGCACAGAACATAAATTAAAACTGCTGGAGAACCACCACTACGAACTGGCTGAATTTAATAACTAGATTATATAGATGCACTGCTACTTGCCAGTTAGTGTGACTTTTGGCAAGTCATTTAGTTACTTTGCATTTCTAATTCTTTTTTTTTTTTTTTTTTTGAGTCGGAATCTCACTCTGTTGCCCAGGCTGGAGTGCAGTGGCACGCTCACGGCCACTGCAGCCTTGACCCGCTGGGCTCAGGCGATCCTTCCACCTCAGCCTTCCAAGTAGCTGTAACTACAAGCTTGCGCCACCACGCCAAGCTAATTTTTTAATTTATTGTAGAGATGAGGTCTCGCCAAATTGCCCAGGCTGGTCTTGAACCCATGGACTCAGGTAATCCTCTCGCCTCGGCCTCCCAAAGTGCTGGGATTGTAGACGTGAGCCACCAAGCTCAGCAGTACATTTCCAATTCTTTGTCTGAATTATGAGGGGAGTACCATGGAATCTCTAATTTTCATTCCATTTTAATTGTCTACTAATGCACAATAAAATTGGAATAGATATAATTTAATGTTGTTTACTAAATAAGAAAACCTTTTGGAATCTTTTAGTGCCTAAATGCCATCAACATGAACATCAGTAATAATTGTATTGTAAATGTTGCTTAGTTTAGAATTGTTTAGCAAAAAAGCATATAATTGTATATTTTATATCTGATTCCCCTTATAACTTAAGCCATGCTGAATGCTTACCCAATTGAAGAAATAAAGTACATTGTTAAAGAAGCTTAAAACAAATTTTTGGCTGGAGAACAAGAGGCTGGTAAAACCTCATTTTTTCACTCTGGGAATTATCTCTCCTCCACCCCCCGCACTCCTTAGCTCTGCCTTGGAAAAGAAGCTTCTAGTTTTATAAGAATCAGATAAGAAATGGCCGCTTCACCTTCAAAAAAAAAGGTTATGAATTTCCACTTGGGTTCCAGCACCTTTCCCTGTAAGAGAAGGAGCAGCAGAACTCGACTGAGTAAATAAAGGAATGGACACTTAAACAGGTGGTTGGTTTTTTAAGGCACTCAATAGAATTTCTTCTTCCACCTGTAGGAAAGGTCTAATCCTACCCTTAGAGTTTAAATTGGCACTTCCCCTGAGGACCTGGACTCCATTACATCTTATCTTTTCATCACTAAATCTCTTCAAGTTCAAGGATTCCACCTCCTCTCCAGGAATAAAGAGCATTTCACAGTTACCACCTTCCCCACCATGTTGTTCTTTCTTCAGTCTCTGTCCTCTCTTCTGGTGAAGAATCTAAATCTCCCACCATCATTGTTCTTAAACGTCAGCTTACACATATCTTTTGGGGGGTTTTTTACTGTCAGAACAAGTCCTGGGTGTGGAAACTGGTCTTGCAGCGATAACAAGGCTTAACTAAACACTTGTGGGCAGGAGAACTAAGAGTTGTGGTTCCAGCCGAGGGAACTGAGTTATGGGGCCATGCATGCCTCTGCACTTATCTGTCTAAAATTCATTATAGCTCTTAACTTCCTGCAGAACTGCTAGAAGAAACAGAGTCCAGCTACCTACCTTTGAATTCATGAGCAGAAGAATGATGATGGTGATGATGATGATAACAATAATAACACTGGTAATTGATGCTGTTGGCTGCCTCTGAACAGAAGCATATTTTTGGTTTCTGTCCTCAGGCTCAAAAGTGGTTCACATGATGCAGATTGGCCAAGTGTACTCAGCGTTTTGGCATTTTCACTTACTCTCTTTGCCTACTCCCCCAACTTGGCACTGGCCTGCACTTTGAAATGCATTGCTGTTCCTGTGCAGACTGGACAGCAAGAAGTTACCAGACTTTGAGATCACTCAAAACATGCAGGTTTCCAGAGATCGTTATCCTGGAAAGACAAAGTCAAGAATAAATATGGGAGTTCAAAATCTGCCTAAGGAAGAGAATTCTTGTACCCCACTGCCTGCAGCAAAATGCCACTTTGGTAAAATTGTCCTGTAATGGTTTCTTCTATCCAGTCAACCACAGACACCTGGACAGAAGCAGCAGAGCCATCACAGGAAAAAAGAGGCACAATGAGAATATAACACTGGACCAAGGACAGAGAGCCAGTTTCACCACTAACTCTAACCTTGAGCAAGCCACACATCCCAGGTGCTCAGCTTTTTCTGTGAAATGCAACAGCTGAATACTGTGGTTTCCAGCTGGAACTTGCCGGATCATAAATATATTGTAGGACACTTATATATACAGACTTGTTATATATTTCAGACTGCTCTTATGAATATGCTGGTTTAGTAGGTCTGACAGCGAAGTCTAGGAGCCTTCATTTTAACAAGTGACCGCCAGGAAAGTCTTCATATAGGCAAGTTTAGGAAACACAGACCATGAAATCTGAAAACTTTTCCAGGTCTGCAGTTCTGCAGAAGCTAATTAATGGTCACTTTTAAGCTTCCACTCCCTACAAAGCCTTGTTAGGTCTTCAAAATGATAAGAATAATAGCTAACATTTTTATAGCACTAGCCACATTTTAAATGCTTTGCACATGTGAACTATTTTAATTTTCACAACAACCTTCTGAGGCAGCTACTATTATTACCCTATTATAGGATGCAGAAACAGATGCATAGAGATTGTGATTTGCTAAAGGTGATTTGGCCAGTGAGGAGGTAGGATCTAGATTCAAACCTAGGCATTCCGGCCATAGAGCTTACATTCTCAACCACTCTGTCTTACCAAGCTTCAGCCTTCCTGCAGATGCAGAACAGTTCAGAACCCCTCAGCATTAGGTACTTGGTAGACAACAAGGAAAGGCCTTCAGCAACTAACAACGGTACCAATGCTATAGTTTGAATGTCTCCCAAAATTCGTGTGATAAAAATTTAATCCCCAATGCAACAGTGTTGAAACGTTTGACCTTTAAGAGGTGATCAAGTCATGAGGGCTCTGTCTTCATGAACGGATTATTGAGATAGTTGGTTAGTTATCATGGGAGTGGATTCCAGATAAAAAGGATAAGTTTGATCCCTCCTTCCACCATCTTATTCCCTCTCTTGCCCTTCCATCATGGGATAATGCAGCAAGAATACCTTTACTGAAAGGCCTTCACAAGATGCAGGCCCTTGCCCTGTCCCTTGACTTTGGACTTCCCAGGCTACAGAACTGTAAGAAATAAATCTCTGTTTTTTTATAAACTACCCAGTCGCAGGTATTCTGCTATAACAACATAAAAAGGACTAAGACACTTACCAAACATTTTTATCATCTGAATCCATCTCAAGAGAGCCCCCCCCCGCCTCCCACCCATCCATGGGGAAACAGGGAGGCCAAGGAGGTAAGGCTCTGGGCTTCACCCCTGTTTCAACCAAAGAAAACTGATTTTGTCTGTTTGATACATTGAAATCCACATCGGTTCTCACTTGAGGAAAGAAAATAATTTTGTGATTAAAAATTAGGTGCTAAAAGTTATTCATCTAGGCCACCTCTTTAATATAGATGAGAAAACTGATTCCAAAGAACAAAGGGCCTTCTCCCAAATCATATAATAAGTCCATAGCTGCTACCTTAAATCTCCAAGTTTCCAGACTCCTTTCTACAGAACTAAAGTCAACTTAACAATATGGACTTGATAAAAACCCATTAAAATTAACATTGATTAATAAAGTAGCTAGTGGAGACTTGAAAATAAATGAGGAAATCAAGACAGCAGCACTGGAAAGGGGACGTACACAGTGACACCAAGTAGAATGATAGGTGACTCAAATCAGTGGCTATATCCACCCTTTAGGACCTGTGAAGTCAAGATTCACAGCTGTCTCCTCTATAGCTGTAGTGCCACCAAAAATGAGGGAGAAAGCCCAACCAGCCTCTGTCGAAGTGGAAAGATGACTACCTCTGGAGAGGACCTGCATATGGACTCCAGCTATAACACTCACCATGATTTGTGATTAGACAAGTCACCAAAATGAGATTCTCCTGAGACCATGCATGTCAGTAAGTCTAGCATAGTGAAGGTGTTCAATAAATGTAATAATCTTTTAGATCAGAAGCTTCCACTCACAGCCTAATTTTACTGGCCTGACCTGCCAATTCAATTCTTATAACGTTACGTTGAGTAGGGCTGATCACATAAAAGAAGATAGAAACAACTGAGAAATTTCTCTGGGGCCTCCCTTCTCTTGAACTTCTGTGAGTATGACGATACTCATAAAGAAATAAAGGAAAAATTCTGCAGTGCTTGGGCAGCGGCAAGCACAAAAGATGAACTGCCAAATAGATGTTGTGACCGTTATCAGTGTGATTCTATGAATGACTCAGTTTTGCCATCCCGACTCCACCCAGAGATCACCAGGGGTTGGAGGTTAATGGGCACCTTGGCATTGAAACCAGTACTGCTGATACTATATACTTCCCTTGCTCTCTTCTGCCACTGATTAGTAGATGAGGAGGGAGCTATATGTCAATTTCAAGAGCAGGTTGCAAGAAGGAAGACAGTGCCATCACATAAGGAAGAGGCTTCATTGCAAGTCACACCAATAAATGTCTTCCCCTGTGCTAGTGCTCCTAGAAGGAACACTAATACAATGTGTAAGTTCCTTCTCATCCATCTTGTAGTCTCATCATTCATTTTGTTGACAAATGGATCAGGTATTAAAATGTTTAAGGAAAATTGTTGAAGGAAAATTCTTGCCTTCCCACATGAAACTCCTGCTTGGAGTTTTGTTCTTCCTTCTTTATCAGTTATATCCAGTTGTTCTTCAACACTATGCCCACATCACCTTCTCCAAGAAAGTCACTTGTGATGTTTTTCAAGTTAATATAAAAATCATCTATGATGTTGCTCTAACTCCCATAGAAGCCTGAGTAAATCTCTATGCAATAACATATTGATTTCATTTAACTAGAATTTCTGATTCATTTTTATTTCCCTCATTAAGCATAGACCAACTTGAGGAGGAAAAAGACTTTAATTTTTATTCTCAGGCTTACAAAATGAGTACATGTTCAATAAATATTTGAATTAATGGATGATTGAAAAAGTGAATGAAGTCGCTTCCAGGACTAGTATATAGTTTCAATTAACTTAAATGCATGCATTTGTCCAAGTGTGTCCCTTCTCCCCCACTGGAAACTCCTCGGGAGTCTTGTCCTTCTTTAATAACCTCTGGAATTTCTTTGTCTGTGATTCAATAATATCTAAATAATCCTCTATCCACCCTGTCCCTATTTGAATCAAGAACAATACTATATGACTATCATATACCATGAAAAATTTACTTCTAATGAGTTAAACATGTTAATATATAAAAATAAAGTGCTATATATCGTGTGTATACATGTGTGTATTCGTGTATGTGTGTATATATATATATTTTTTTTAATATGGAAATAAGAAAGGCCTTACTAACCATGGCACAAATGTCCTGCTAGCTCAGTCAGTAGAACATGAGACTCTTACTAATCATGACACAAAAACCCAATAGCCAAAAGAGAAAAGATTGTTAAGTTTTACTACATAAAAATGTAAAAACTTCTGAAGGAAAAAGATAACACTATGTGCAAAGCTTACACACAGCCACATGAGGAAAATATATTCACATATATGACAATGGCAGCAAAGGTATTAATATCTTTCATATATAAAGAGCACTTTCAAAGCAAAAAATTAATCACAGAGAAAACTTTCATACAAAACATTTTCAAATGAAGAAATGCAAATGATCAATACAAATGAAAGTGTCACAGCATCACTAATTGAATCAAATAAAGATAAATTTAAACACAAATGACATACTCTCATCAATGGGACAGGCAAAGATGAAAACAAAAAGCATATGGACAAATGCATATATGCAGTTGGTGGCAATATTAAAGTATGCTTAAACTTTGGATGCATTTAAAATCAGTAATAAGGATGAAGGTCATGTTCTAGGTTATAAGAAGATAAAGAGAAGTGTATGTGTTAGAAGGGAAGATGCAAAGTTATCATTTGTAGATGATATGCTCATGTATCCAGTAAACAAATAGAATCATCAAACAAAAGAACTAATAAGAACACTAAGGAAAAAAAAAAGAACACTAAGAAAGGTGTATGAATCAAGGTCAAACTACAAAAATTAATAACATTATCTGCATATATATATATATATATATATATATATAGGTGTGTGTATATGCACACATACATTAGTCTGGAAATTTCTTAAGAACTTTGTCAAAAGGCAAGATGATCTGAAAAATGGAGGGTCAGTATAAGCTCTTCGATGAGACAATGTTATTTTTTAAAATGCCAGTTCTCCTCTAAGCTATAAATTCAATACAATCCCAATAAAAATCTTTTTCTGTTGTTGTTGAGAAGCTGAATAAACTGTAAAATTTATATTTAAAAAGGGTATGAATGAGTAGCTCAACCTTAAAAAAGAAGGGCGATGAAAGGTAATTTGTTATACTAGGTAGATCCCAGACATATTGTAATGCTATATTTAAAACAAAAACAGCATGGTGTCGATGGAGGAGCACATAAATAGACTAAGAGAATGAAGAAGAGGTCTCAGAGATAGACTTATATATATATGGAAACTTAAATAAACAATTTAGTTTAGGTGTTGAGAAAATCAGCACTCTCTATGGGAATGATAAAACTGAATTTCTATATAACACACAGACACTAAAAGAATGTATATTGCCTCATTGTTTATGTAATACCAAAAAACCCAGAAAATCTAATTTCTTATCAATAGTGTTTTAAATTGTGTATAAATTATGTCATATAAAATTATAGCAAGAAAAATATCCGTCTATCTACATCTTATATCCACACACTATAATACTGTAAAGTCTTTAAAAGAAAAGCAGTAGCTCTCAATGGGTGATCATGGAGAAATGTTCTCAGATTAAAGAATCTCAGATTAAAGAATCTGAGCAAATGCCTGTGGTAGACAGAATTCTAAAATGTCCTTCTAGTTCTATTACCACAGATGTACATGCCTTGCCTAATCCCTGGGATTGTGAACGTGATCAATTTTGCTCCCAGGATTAGGTTGTACTATGTGTCACAATTGATTTTAAGATATATATATGCATCACAAGACCAGGCACAGTGGCTCAAGCCTATAATCCCAGCACTTTGGGAGGCCAAGGCGAGAGGAGTGCCTGAGTCCAGGGGTTCAAGACCAGCCGGGATGACTTGGTGAGACCTCATCTCTACGATAAATCAAAAAATTAGCTGGGCATGGTGGCACGTGCCTATAGTTTCAGCTACTTAGAAGGCTGAGTTGGAAGGATGGCCTGAGCCCAGCAGATTGGGGCTGCAGTGACTGTGAGCGTGCCACTGTACACCAGCCTGGGTAACTTGGTGAGACCTCTTCTCCACAATAAATCAAAAAATTAACTGGGCGTGGTGGCACGTGCCTATAGTTTCAGCTACTTGGAAGGCTGAGGTGGAAAGATGGCTTGAGCCCAGCAGGTTGAGGCTGCAGTGGCCATGAGCGTGCCACTGCACTCGCCTGGGTGACAGAGACTCCAGCTCAAAAAAAAAAGATATATATACATGTATCACAAACTGCAATGCTGACCAAAATAGAGAAAAAGGGCAGATTATGGTAGGGAATTTTAAAGTGAGGGGGAAAAAATAACTTCCATCCTTAAAGTTCACTTAACTTAAAAAACATTTTTGAGGTTTCACTCAACTCCTCAAAAGGGGAGAACTGAGAATTGGCATCATAACTTTCATGTCAACTCAGGTTACATTTACCCCTCCATAAAGAATTAGATAGATGTGTGTGGATGGTGATGGCTGCTTACATGGTGTTTATCTCCCAACATTCACCAAAGATATGTGTCTCTCTGAGGAAGCACTAGAAGTCTCTTTTGAACTCAGGCTTCTCAAACTGAGGTATGAGAGGTGGCAGTTTCCTGGGGGAGTGGGCTCCAACACCCAAGATGCTCTGACTTTATAAACTGTCAAAGCTGATAAAAATGATTTTACCCATGTAGACCCATTGTTTGATATAAACTATATAAACCACCTGCTCTCTTAACCAGAAACAAATTATCTAAGTGAACAAAAAATAATCTGGTTGAAATTAGTTTAGAGTTATATTCTGAAACTCAAATCATGCCCCTGGGAGATAATCTTCATCAATTCATAAAGATGTCAACCTTTTACTGTATAGAGTACCTAGAGGAAACATAAGCTTTGGCGTCAGATAGCCTGGATTTCAATGTCAGCTTTACTACCTACCTAACTGTGTCTTCACTTAGTCTTAATTCTGTCATCTATGAAGTGGAAATTAGACATCTGTCATACAGGTATTGTAGAAATAATTAAGTTATTTATATAGTTTTCAGAAAGGAGCTGACATCAAGGAAGTAATCAGTTAAGGTCAGCTATTAGTACTGATAAACACTAATAAAGCCTGCATCAGAGTGACTAATCTGTACCAAGGGTTAATTTAAATATCACTAACATTGGACTTTGGAACGCATAGACACTTAAAATGTTGGAGTTCATGGAGACTTAAGTCATCCACTTCAATTCTCATATCCTGTGAGGATTTGAAACCCAGAGAGACTCAGGGACCTGTCCAAAGTCACAAAGCCAGTATAGAGAATTCCTCTACATCATAGATCATGTGTTTTTGTTTGTTTGTTTGTTTTGTTTGTTTTTAAATCTTGCCAGCAAATAACTTGTAAGTTAATAAAATTAAAATTGAAATACTTTTCCCTAAACACCCTACAGTGAATGGAAGGAAAGTAGAAATATGGGATCTGGCCAAGGGGTAATCAAGTTTGAGAAAAAAATGTGTTTGGTCTTCCTAGATATAGTACACCAAAATGCCAAGCAAAAGAAAACAAGGAGGTGCATACTGATATCTTATAGGCCCATACTGATATCTTGTAGGTCTGTTAATTAGGTGTATGATCAATTTCGTGGACAAATAATCCTACCTTTTTAACAACTGCATCTTCTGTATAAAAAATTCTGAAAATTTGTGCTGACAATGAGATGAAATATTTTAAATGCATGTTTTTAAATATTTTAACTGCCACCCATTTCTATCATTTTGCCTCTTTTTTCAATCCCCATTTGAGAGCTATTTCTGAAGAGTTATTCACCTTTGGAGGCTGGCTTTATTCCTTTTGCTTTCGCTACCTTGGAGCTCTATCTTCTTTATGTTCTTAAAGTGACTTGTCTTTTCTGCGCAATCACCACATAACTATTGAGTGGTCCATGTTGTCATTCACTCTGATGATCATCTGATGGAAAAACTCAGAAATGTATGCTTATTATGAGACCTCTGCTTTAACTGATTCCAAACTTAGGGTGTCACTATTTTTTAACTGTATTTTTTTCAACTGCTATAATGAGTGTAGGTTGAATTCAGCAAAATTCTGTCTGTGGGGCTCCCCTAGCATCTTCTCATTCACATCTAGAAGGACGACTCCCACATTCTGCCGAGTGCTACAGAACAGGTTAAAAAAACCATCCTGCAGCCTGTCAGCTGAAAGGGGCAATCAGTGTAACTGAAACTGAGGTGTATGACATCATCTTTGCCACAGCTCTAGGTTTCAAAGCTCACTTCAAAGGTGCCTTTTTTCCTAGACAAGCCCCTCTAGTCACAAAAGCCACAAGTCACACCTAAAATCACCTAGTCCAACCATTCAGAAAGATTCTCCAAGGTTCAGAAACAAAACCCACCCACAGTATATCCGGGTCTCCTGACTTCTGATCGAGACTTTGAGATGGCATCACCGACCCATGACATCCCACATGCCTCTCACTTCTGCCCTGACACCACTGCAACGTTCCAGGGGATTTCCTACCTCTCCCTTTTCTCTCTTTATCCTTCTCTGGACGCACCCTGATCTCATTTACATATACTTTCATTATAATTTTATCTTAAGTAGCCCCAAGTCATAATTATATTGAAAACAGAGGTTGAATAAAATAGTTAATATAAAACCACAGCATTGTTGTCAAAAGGAGGACAATTATAGTGACCTGACCTCCAGGGAAATGGAGAAGTGGTCAAACCATGCCGCTATTTTTACCTGCCTTCAATTATAAAAAGATTTCTATGAGCCTAATTGAATGTGTGGTCACATGAACGGTGATTCAGATTGCTTAGGAAATTCGGGTCACATTTAAAGCAACTAGATCCTTATCTCTTTCTTCTGCCATTAAGTTATATTTCCTGAGAGTATTAATGAACAGGCTGGGCCTTGATTTTCTCATCTGTAAAATGAAGGATTTGGAACACTTGATTTCTAATTTCCCTTCTAGGACTAAACTCTATTCCTTGTGAGGGTGATGTCGAGGGAAATGGAAAGACTGAGGAAAGAGTCTAAGGGTTAGATAGGGGAACATGGAAAAGCAGAGGTGACAGAAAGTCCTCCTAAAAATTTAGTCTTCACTGTCAAGAGGCTCCGGCCCTGACCCTTTCAGATCTACTCCCTTATATCGTCTACTATTTTAACTATTGAAATATGGCAACTGCTACTCATTTTCTATCTTGCCCCTGAAAAAGTAGAATTTTTACAAATTAAGATTTTTCTAAAGAGACTATATTGTTTCTCATTTTTATTTGAAAACACTGAATTAATTTTAACTAAATTCAAATATTATTTGACTTGAAATTGAAATATTTAATTAAATTCAAGTATTCAATATATTTAATATTTCAAGTATGAAATACTATTTCTTTCTATGAAAAGTACCCACAACTAACTGAATTGGACAGTCTTGTGTTTAATCTGATGCATGCATTTCAGAGACTCACAATCAGAGTAACATTTTAAGTGCAATGGGCAAATATTACTTATCATTATTTACCTATATACTTCTTAACTACTGGCGTTAGTCATATATATTGATTAAGGGAGTTCCTTAAAACCATCTACTCTACCATGCTATTGTTCTAAATATGGCAAAGGTTTTTGAGTTTCAGCATATAGAAATTGTGTTTAATCTGAAGCTTTACAAAACTCAGCCTTATTTACACCAAAAAAAAAAAAGAGAGAAAGATTCTTTCCACATCTCCAAGAGAAAGGGGATGCAAAAAGACAGCTCTGAAATTTCAATATAAACTAATATCCTTCCAAGGGAAGACAGAGAGAAGTCTGCTACCAAAAGGTGAACTCTGGCTATTGTGACTCTGGGTTTACCTGATACATAAACACTGAATTTAATTTCTGCAACTAATTTCTCCTTGACTTAAAACGAATTTAGACATAGGATATAATGAGTGTTCCCACCTATGTTCCCCCCAAGCCGAAAAGACATTCAATTGACGTAGGAGACATCTGCATCTATACTCTTACAAGGTTCTCTACAGCCTTCATTTTAATTTCATTATAAAAATAGCTAACATTGATGAATAATTTCTATGTACTTTACACACGTCTTTCCATCTAAGTCTCACAAAAATCCTATGAGGTACGTATCATTTATATTCTCATTTTACCAGGGGAGAAACTGAGGCATAAAAGGTTAGGTCATTTGCCAAGGAAACACAGGTAGAGAGTCTGAAACTTCGATTTAAACCCAAGGCATTTCATTCCAGTCAGTAATTGAAACCACTATACCTGGAAGCAACCTAAATATGTGTTAAACATTTCAGTTAATATCCCCAAGCAGACTACTTCTCAGGGTATTCCTGGGTTGAGTGTTTTCATAAGGGGAAAGGATCTTCTGTTTCTGACTTCCGAGCCCAACTTTCAGGCACAGAGCAGTCAGTCAATAAGATGCAGGCATTTTCACAAAAGAAACCAGGGAATGCAGGACCTGTAAGCTCTTTTTGGGAGGGGTAAGGAGGGCTTGGGAGGGACATACTTTCATTTTTGTAGATGAAAGCAGAAGCTGAAGTGGGGTTCTGGGAAGGACTACTAAAGGCTTTGCCTTCACTCTGAGTGCTTGGCATGCCTAGAAGGATGTATGTATCAGCACTTAAAACTAGGGCGAGACAGAAAGACTGAACTTATGGGTAGAAAATGAGCTGCCACTGGTCACTCTTTTGCAAAGAGACTCCAAAAAGACACTGGATTATTTACCACCTTGTTCTGCTGAAGGCAAGAAACACTCCATGGATGATAAGAAGGTCACAAAACTCTCCCCATCGGCATGTACATGTTGTAAAATGCTACATGTCATTATTCTAAGGGTTCTTATTCCCCAGCTTAAAAAATAACTGTCTCTTACAAGATAACTCAGCAATCTACATCTAAAATGTGCAGCGTAATGCCACTAGGCTTATCAGATCCTTTGATGAGAGGAAGATATGATCAGGAAGAAAAGAATAAAGTGATGTACCTTTAGGTAGAAATTAGCAGCAGTCACAGGTAAATAGGACTGAGAGGTTGTTTGGAACAGAATTTTCAGTGTTAAAGCCTGTATAGTCCTAGTCATACTGGGATGGTTGGTCATCCTGTCACTGATCCACATTTTTTCATCTGTCTAATCCTCAAGAAAACCTTTCAATTATTAGTTCTCTGAAGCCTATCCTACAGTGCATTAATGGATTAATAAATAAACAAACTGCGGTAGATTCAACAATGGAATACTACTAGTAATAAAAACCAACAAATTATTGACACAGGTAGCAATTCAGGTGAGTTTTAAAGGCATTATGCTTAGTGAAAGAAGCCCATCTCAAAAAATTACATGCTATATGAACCCATTTAAAAGACATCCTAGAAAAACAAAAATAAAAAAACGATAGTGATGGATAATGAGTCAGTGGTCGTCAGGAGTGAGGGAGAGGGTTTGTATGTACGAGTATATTCATAAATGAATATAAATATATATTTGTATTTATATGAATTTATATTTTATACAATGTTTTCTAAAAATATTATATGTTTATGAACATGTTTATGAATTTACATTCATAAAGGATGGCATAAGTCATTCAGTAACAGAGTTGTTCTCAATTTTGATGGTGATGACACAAACATATACATGCAATTCTATGTAAAATTTATAGAATTTTGTACCAAAGGGAAAAAGTCACTTTTATTGTGTGATAAATTTTTAAATAAAATGAATACATTTATGAAAAATGTTCTTTAAAAGAAAAAGTTTATCCACACATTTATCTATGGTACAGGACAGAGAATACGGCACAAGAAATCAGGAAATCTGAATTCTTGACCCAATTCCTTTTAACTTGATGCATAAACTTTGGTAAATCACTGAATTCTAGATTTCAGTGTTCTAATCAATAAACTAATTTTTTTTATTTTTTATTGTAAAGATGTGGGATACAATTCAGGGTTAGGTATACAAATGTTCATTATGCAGGTACCCTTGTTGAATAGGTGTGTCCCCCACCCCAGGCAGTTTCCAAGTTGCTGCGAAGTTCATAATTTTGTCCTTCTTTATGGCTGCAATATATTCCATCATGTATATGTACCACATTTTTAAAATCCAGTCCTCTTTTGATGGGCAGCATGGTTGGTTCCATGTTTTTGCTATTGTGAATAATGCTGCATTAAGCATACATGTGCAGGTATCTTTTTCATAGAATGATTTGAGTTCCTCTGGTTATATTCCCAGTAGGAAGATTGTGGGGTCATAAGGAAGGGAGATTTTTAGATCTTTTAGGAATCACCAAACTGTTTTCCACAGAGGTTGTACTAGTTTACACTCCCACCAACAGTGTAGAAGTGTTCCCTCCAGCATCTGTTGTTTTTTTTGAGTTCTTGAAGATGGCCATCCTGACATGAACTAATTATCTAAAAAATGTCTGACCCAGCTTTAAAATTCTAAGAGGTTATGATCTTGCATTATATGGAATTCCCCAAGTTGCTTGCCTTAAAATTTAGCAAAGACTAAAATTAGCTAAGGGTGGTAGCTGGATTGAGCAGACATCAAATGAGGGTATTTCCTAATTTAAGTTACTCAAAAGAAGAAGTGAGTACAGAAGTTTTGCCACCAGAAAAAAAAAAATAGGCTAAACCTTAAACTCAATGAACTATCTTAGGCATTAAGTTATACATTGGGCCCAGTCGAAAATTAATTTAAATGTTTAAATTATCTTTTTCCCCTCTTGTTCAAAATAAAACTTATAAATTAAAGGGAATGAGAAGGAAAATCATGATTCTTTCTGCCTAAAACTAAGATTTAACATTTTGGTTTTGCTGCTGTATGTTAGAGATGAGGATAAGAAAGAAGGCACTTTTAAAATTCTGCATAAAGAGATGTGAAGTTACTCAAGTAAGTGTTCATTCAATCAGAAAGCAATCAGGCTGCTTATAGCTTCAAATTGAGGTTGCAGAACAGAAAATGTTGCTGTGTCAGTGATACTGGAATGTCCCTTAAAATTTTTATCTTCACTTCTAATTGCAAAATTCCTGGGGAGCAGAAGGAAGAAAGAAAGGTCACTTTACACAGGACTTTAGAAAACCCTCACATATTAGTAGCTTGCTGGGACCAGGCAGGAATTTCAAAGATGATAAAATAATGGGAAGTATAGAAAATACAATCCCTCTGAAGTTTTGTTTTAATATTTAAAATCTTTGATGTCATTGATTTACTCTGAATTATAATCTATCACTGAATAAATAAGTAGAATATTAAATTTTACATATAGTGTCCTGGTTTTTTCAATACTTAATTTTGAAAGTATTTGAGTATTTTTTTTAAAAAACTCAATTTAATTCACATGCTTTTGACTTATTTTCACTTCAGTCACCATAAGAGTTTCATAAGAGTTTCATGTGCAGTATTGGACTTTTATTCAGTACATCGAATTTTTCTGCAATAAAAGTATTCTGTAACAGGCAATTTTAATCATATGGCAGAAACGAATCTTGGAAGCCACTGCTTCTTAAAGCTATTTGAGTTTAAAGTAATAATCAAAAAGCAAAGTGAGTTTTTAACTAAGCAAAATATGACACCCCAGGTCATTATCTTTTGGAATCTCAGAACGCAAAGACCTCGACCATCATCTGGTCAAACCTATGAGCTGATTCAGAAATGCCTTTGTATCTCCCTTACTGGGATATTTGTTCCAACAAATGCTTGGTGCTACCTACTGTGCAAGACAACCCTGTACCACTGTGAAACAATTCCAACCACTTTAACTTTCTTCACTAAGACCAGATCTGTTTTCTGAAGCTTCCATCCCAGGACTTGGTTGCACCCTCAATGATTCCAAAGATGTTATCTGCTTTGCACACATCCGTCCTGTGGCTATAAAATGGAAATCATGTTCCCTCCTTGGTTTTCTCTTTTTCACATGAAACATTACTTCCCCCTTAACCAGTCTTCATGTGACTTGATTTTCAGCTTCTTTGCATCCTATCTTCCCTTCTGTAAATAAATCACTGTATATTACCAATGACCTTTAAATATTGTATACCTAGACCAGAACACAATTACCCAAGAATACTCATTGGTTCAGAGTCCCTACCTAAAAATGAACATGAACAATTTCTTTCTATTGCCGTGGTATTGATGGCATTACTCTTATTTATTTATTTATTTATTTATTTATTTATTTATTTTGAGTTGGAGTCTCACTCTGTCGCCCAGACTGGAGTGCAGTGGCCGCTCCCGGCCACCGCAGCCTCGACCTGCTGGGCTCCGGCAATCCTTCCGCCTCAGCCTTCCAAGTAGCTGGAACTACAGGCGCGCGCTACCACACCCGGCTAGTTTTTTTTGGTTTATTGTAGAGATGAGGTCTCGCCAAGTTGCCCAGGCGGGTCTCGAACCCGCAGGCTCAGGCAATCCACTCACCTCAGCCTCCCAAAGCGCGGGATTACAGGCTGAGTCACCGAGTCCAGCTGGAGGTCATTTTAATAATTTAGACATGAGCTATAAAGGAACTGGCCTATGCTGTGGTGGTGGCTCTAGAAGGGGAAATGAGAAGATGAATGGGGGTGGCATTTTAGAGCAGGATCTGCCAGCACTTATCTTCCCATGGGTCTTTTGTTCCTCTCGACATTCCTCTGTGCTCTTTGCTCAAATTATATACATATAAATGTTAATTGATCAATCTAGAGATGATTTTACCCCCAATGATCCAGGTTACAGAGCAGTTAATTAAAGGTTAAATAAAGTTCTCAATCATACACAAAAATAATTATAAATGCTTTACTTGACATTATTTAAAAGTTATTTGTAAGCTATAATTTCTGTTTTTATTAAAAGAGTAATCAAAGACCCTTTGTTTTCAGAATATTTAGCATAATTTAAGGAGTTTTAGTAAAAAATATGGCAAGTCATTACATTATATGTAATGTAAAAAATACGGCAAGTCACATACATTATAAAAAGTGAATACTATTACACAGTATTCTAAATATTTAAACTCTTATAAAATTAGTTATCAGCATCAGTGTTTTCATATCTATCAAATAACATGTGCAATTTAATCTGCTCTCTACCTCATGTGTTCACTCTTTCTCTCATTTGCCATCCAATACTCTGTGGCTCACAAAATTTGCCCATTTTTCTCTCTCAGTTTTTCCAGCTCTTTCTCACATGTATATCTTCATTTGTACTTGTTAAGAGAGAAGGTATGGCTTAAACTTCTTAACTGAGTATGATATACCTCATCTCTACAAGTAGTTCCAGCTACTTGGAAGGCTGAGGCGGAAGGATTGCCGGAGCCCAGCAGGTCGAGGCTGCGGTGGCCAGGAGCGGCCACTGCACTCCAGTCTGGGCAACACAGTGAGACTCCAACTCAAAAAAAAAAAAAAGAAAGCAATGTGCCAGATGTTTCAAGGTATGTAAAGATGAGGAAGTAAGTTTAAGAAAGTCAAGGAAATATTAATCTAGCAGAAGCAGGATGCAAATAATAATACAGGGCTGAATATTTTAAGTTGTGTCAGAGATGTAGAAAAGATCAGCAGATTCTCTGGTAATCAGTCTTCAGGATGTTCTCCAATGATCCCCACCTCCTGTGTAAGTTCTGTTTCACATGGAATAGATTGACCCATGTGCAATAGGAAAAATGAAGAAACAACAATGTGTGACTTTCAGGACTAGGTCAGAAAAGACACCACAGCTTCTGTCTATGCTCTCTTATAGGTCACTTGCTCTGAAGAAAGTGAGTGGCCATGTTGTGAGGACACTCAAGCAGTCTCGTGAACTCCATGTGGAAGTGAAGTCTGCTGCTAATAGCCAGCATCTACTTGGCATCCACTTGGCAGGCCCTTGGGTCACTAAAGCCCTAGCTAACGTTTTCACTATAACTTCATGCAATAACAAAGTAAGAACGATCCAGCTAGCCTGCTCCCAAATTTCTGTCCCACTGAAACTGTGTAAGATAATGTTTATTGTTTTCTCAAGACACTAAGTTTTGAGAGTAACTTGTTATGCAGCAATAGCTAACACAGGTTCAGAAGAGGAAGAGGTCATATTTTGATAGCAGATGAGAACAGAACTAATGAACGTAGTGGCATTTGAAGGAGGGTCAGTATTCCAGTGCATGGAGATAAAGATAACATCCCAGGCCAGGGTAGGAGAGTGAAGTTGTGAAAGCAGAGAGCATGGAAACAGAGTTGACTTATCCAGTGTAGCTGCTTTCTTCACTTGTCCCAATGAAAAGCAAAGACACACACACACACACACACACACACACACACACACACATCACAACACAACACAAATAGTAGAATCATCTGAAATGCGATAAAAAGTAACACAAGTTAGAATAAAAAATATTAAACACAAAATTCTTGAGGAAATAAAATAAAATTTCCTCACTTGAGAAAGTCCTCTAGCTGAGCTAACACTTGACCCTTGAACATTCACATGTTGTTTTTCCAGCATTTAGTTGTACAACCGTACCATAGATGTTATGCCCCAGTTAGCAATCTTTCAAAGTTCTCCTCAAACTCTGTACATAAAAAACTATGACTCCTGGGAATTTAATAAAGTACTTGATTAGACAAAAATAATTAGAAGAAGAAGCTACACCACTAAATAATGTAAATTTATCTTCTTAACAACTGTCACTTTAAATCCCTTTTAGTTAGAGATGACTTGTAAGCAATAAACAAATAAATGATGAAAATCTCAGAAACCGAATGCATTTTAATTTGATCTGTATTTAGCAAAATGATCTACTAATTGCCCAAATGCACTACTTGACAAAGAAGTATTCAACACAGCACTTGCCCCCAGCAATGCTGGAGAAAGTATTTCAGCCCACATGCCTTGTACGAGTTCATTATTTGAGTCAGCCAAGTGAGCACTCCCCATCACTGGAGAGGCCCCTGATCCAAGATACTAATTGATAGATTCAACTTTTAGAAATTAAAATAAGCTTCAACAGTTGAGTGACCTTTAAAATCCCTTCCAGCAGCCAAGTTTAAAATCCCAACGCAAGTTCATTTGCCCAATATTCTGCTTGGAATCAGAGCCCTGTTAAGGCACTAGCAGATCTTGCATAAGCTCATTAACTATCTCTTCCAGTATCTTCTTGTTACCTCTGCTCATGTGTTTATTGTTTTATACAGGTCACTTTGCTGCACACACACACAAAAAATGGGTTTACTTTGGCTCTGTGAGCTTACTTGCAAAAGTCCCAATATTTCAGCAAATACAACGTACCCAAGGTAAAAACCCTTCATGGACACATTTTTGAATCACTTTCATTCACCTATTCTGCCAAGATGATGGAACAGTAACTAGATGCCAGGCACCATCATGGCATGTTCTACAACAGTGAACAAGATGGTCTATCCTCTCAGGAGGTCACAGCCCTATAGGGTTGACAAACAAGCACTTATCTCATAGTGTGGAAAGTCTGTCTCTGGGGTTAAAGGAAAGGTTCCCAAGATAGCTCCTGTCTCAAAGTACTCAGTCCACATAGAGGGACTGAACAAACTAAATGGTTTTCTTCCCCTTCTCATAAAGGTTTCTTTTTTTTTCTTGAGTCGGAGTCTCACTCAGTCGCCCAGACTGGAGTGCAGTGGCCGCTCCCGGCTACCGCAGCCTCGACCTCGATCGCCTCCGGCGATCCTTCTGCCTCAGCCTTCCGAGTAGCCTGAATTACAGGCACGCGCTACCACGCCTGGCTGATTTTTGATTTATTGTAGAGATGAGGTCTCGCCAAGTTGCCCAGGCAGGTCTTGAACCTGTGGGCTCAGGCAATTCACTCACCTCGGCCTCCCAAAGCGCAGGATTACAGGCTGAGCCACCAAGCCTGGACTCTCATAAAGTTTTCTAATAAAATATTACATAAATGATATTGTAAATATGTTGCAGAGTACTAAGAAAATAAAAACTCTCTACCTTCTTTCCTAAAGTTCCCCTTTTCTCTTAAATCTGAACCTAATAAATCTATATCCCATCTGTGGTGTTAAGCGCTATTGGGTTCAAGAGAGTTTCTAACCTCAGTGTTTGTTTCAAGGTTTGATTCCACTGAAATCTGTTCTCGATACTCTGCAAACTCTCCTGTCAGGAATGTTCAGGTTTATTCCTGGACAACAACTTGATTTTGGGCATCTTATGGAATTTCCTTGTGTCTAGAGCTTTTTTATTTAAAAACTCCCTATCAAATTAATTAGATTCCTGTTGATATGTCAATTTGTTCTATAAAAGAAAATGTGAAAATTTCAAGTAGCAGCCACTTTTTTCCATTTCAGAAACATTCCTCTTCCACATATTCTTGTAGATTTTGAGAGAACCTACAGAATTGGGGCTATAGGGTAGCTAAGTAAAGACACAAGGTGATCAAAGTGCAAGGATCTCCCTAGCAGATGGTCTTCTGAACATTGACCTAGTATGAGCTCTCACTAGTGTTTCTCTGGCTGAGACCTGCACTGGCACCCATCTTATCCCCACTCCTCCTCCCATCTTTGGCCCCCTACTCAATCCTATCAGCACACCCCAGCAATACTATTCTCAAGAGGTTTCCATCGTGATGGTTCTTGGCCCCAAAATATGAACTGGTTTCCCAGTACCAACGTATTGAGGGCTCAGGTTTTCCTTCTGTCTTCTGGAAACCTCCATAAGCTTGACTCACCCTACAAAATGTCTCTCCTACTTTTCCATTCACAAATCCCTCTGCTTCTCTCAAGTCCATCTCTTTGCTGCTCTTTTCCTTATGTTCCTATCCCTAAGTGCACACTTTCTCCTCTTTGTCTTCATTTTCCAAAAAAATTTCAAGGTTTGGCTCAAGTTCAACCTATTCCAGGAAGCTTTTTCAATAAAACTCTCACTGACACTGATTCTCCCATTCACCTCCTAATTTCCTGCAATGCTTATAGTTAGAAAGTGTTTTTATATTCAATGTAGTATTTTATTACCTATCATTTGTATTGTTTTCTACCTGCTTTGTGAACAGTATTCACAGTATTCACCTAGGAAGGACCTAGGTCGGGCCTTGCCAACTCAAATCCAAAACATACAAGTTGGGAAGCTACTGTGTGCTGGTTCCTGTACCAGACACTGAGGGTGAGGGTGGGGGGCAGAGTTTTTGGTCTTTGGAGGTCGATCCAACGGTGAGAAAACTAAGTCTGAGGCACTCAATAAGTTCCTCAATCCAATGTTGGACAGACAGAGAATGTTTCCTGAAAGAAGAAAAATATAATCCAAGCCCTAGAAGGCAAAAATGACTTCACCTGGACCAAGAAACTACAGGGGAAATGAGAAAAATATGTAAAAACATCTAAGATGAAATAAAATTAGGTGAGGCTAGGGAACCATGTGTATATAGTATTTTCATGCTTTATCAAAGTTCCAAATTCCTCCAAAAATTAGAGTAAAAAGTAATGATATTGCTTCTATAAGCCACATACATAAGTCTGTGTTTTAAGTCTATATAATATCTCAAGTTAAGTTGAATTGGGTTCTATGATTTATAACATTTTGCACTACTGATGGTAAACGGGTTTGCAAAATAAAACTCCAAAGCCATGGGTACAAGACAGAATTAGTGGATTATTAATTTCACCCAGATGATTTCAGTCTTGGAAAATATTATGTGACTTTAGTACAGTTTATGTATTACATTTCTAAATATAAATATTGTTGACAAGTTGAACCCAAACATAACCCATTAACTTCTTGAAGTGTCAGACTGTAAACATTATAATGTAACAACAGATCTGTAGCAACAGATATTACACATAAAAAATAAACTTTTCTTTTCAAAAAGTAAATCAAAAGCAGAAAGGTCTCCTTTTGTAGTAATTCATTATAATGATTTGGTTTACCAGCTGTTCTTGCTAAGGCATTTATATGGCCAAACAGATACTGATATATAACTGTAAACAGTGGGTAAGTCATCATGAAATAATTGTTGCATGTAACAAAAATGAAACTAAAAATCTCAAAGGATATTTAGCCCATGAAAGGAAAATGTATCTACAAAAATATCATCATAATACTTTCCTATTCCCCAATTAGTATAATTATTTTATCCAAGGAGGCCCAAGGTTATGTTTATGAGAGCCTGAGTGCTTCAGGACTACAATTTCAGGTCAAATTCTATTCAGACTGTCAATATGGATAGCCCAAGAAAAAAAAGCAGAAGCCAGATTTATCATAAAATAGTTTCTGGGTCACATAATTTGCATAGAGCAGTTACGTGGCACAACTATTGAGCTGCTGAAGATGCCATCTGTAATGTACACTTACTCATGCACATGTCTTGTCTTTGTTTTTTCCTCTGTGAAAAACAGCCAGGAGCAGATAATGCCCAGCTCCACTGCAAAAGCATTCACTAAATTGAGAAAGATATGAAGATAGATCTTGTTTAGATAAGAACCCCACTGTGAAATAAATTGTTCCAGTGTGTCCCCAAATCTCATGACAGGAAATATTAATGTGCTAAGAATCAGTTCAGTGGCCATAAATGCTAGGAACTATTTAACATAAGAAATTATTACAGATACAGAGCAGTTTTTAAAAGATACATCCTCTGCTGTTGGCTCACAAAACCATATACCGTATTGGACTTTCATTCATTCTTAAAGTGAATGAATGAATGCTAATAGCATGCTGGGTCTTTTATTCCTTTTATTAGAGACACATTAAAAATCAGGTCCTCTGCAGTAGAGAAGTTTGAAATGAAGAGCCTGCCTAAAAGATTATAGACATCTTAAAACAGTTCTATAATGAAAATATGTCAAAATGATGGGGTATTATGAAATTTCTGAGGCATCATTAGATGGATTCAACATTAAAATATTAGCATAATTTAAGACTTTGTGGAGCATAGTAGATAAAATTATTTTCCTAATTTAGTTTTGTTTGTTTGTTTGTTTGACACATAGCCAGAAAAGCACTGTATAGCATCCCAAAGTATTTTCTTAGAAATAACAAAAATCATTATGGCAGAACAACAGAAATCCAAATGAATTCATGTACAAACCCACAATAAGGGAACTCGTGCAGACTTGACTGTCTGCCCAGCACATCAGAAGCTGTTGGAGGTTGGGAGGGTGGAAGTTGGAAAGAACCTGGGAGGGTGGTGTGAGCTAGCTAGGTTGTGAGCTGGCCTGGAGACCCAGCTTCTGTAAAACAAGGATCCATGACATGAGCAGATTAGATATGACAATCTCTAGAGACCATCTGGACACTGAGGCTTTACCATCTCCAGTTTATAGGATCACAGCATTACTTCTTTACTGAGCACTTGTAGAACCTAAACCTTCCTGAAATCATACGCAAAAGATAATTCACATTTAAGAGTCCACCTTTCTAAGGCCTCTCAAATTAGTGCATGTATTGCTTACAAGGGTAAGAAACTGGGAATTTCTGGAGATTTTACTCCTGGAAGACTTGGTGAGAGGGAGATCCAGATCCAGAACACTCAAAGATCAAAAAAGGTGTCTTTGTTTTTTTTTTTTAAAGCAACAGAATATCTTATATATCTTTCAACAACTAAAAGTTAATTGAGTTTTAAAGCTTCCTTTTTCTTTTTGCCCACAAGGTCAGCTGGTCACTGGGGCTAGGCCCCCTGCATGGACCGAGGGCTTCATGGCCTTCTCGAGTCATGGCCTCCCTGAGTCAAGCTCCCTCCACTGTGCTCTGGGCTCCCACACACACTTCCCCTGCTTTTCTCATTGCACTTACCCCACTGTGTTCACATATCTACTTGATTGTCTATGTTCTCTGAAGATCAGAGGCCAGAAAACGATGACTGGAGGCCAGATCTGGACCATAGCCCGTGTTTATAAATAAAGTTTTATTGGAACCCAGCTATTGTACATATTGTATGTGGCTGCTTTTCCGCTACAATAGCAGAATAGAGTCGTTGTGACAGGGCTGGATGGCCCACAGAGCCTAAGCTGCTTCCCATCTGGCCCTTTACAGAACATGTTTGCTTATTCCTGCTCAAGGCTATTGACTCCATAAACATAGGGCTGTCTTTTGATGTCTCTAGTGCCTGGCCTTTGGCTGGTGTTTAGTAAATGTTGATGTTCTATATGATTCACCAACTGACTGTTTGACTAAGTGAGTGAATGACTACGAAGGAACAAGGACAAAGGGAAGGCAAACAACAATTTTTGCAGTGTTCAGAGGTCTGCGTAAATTACTAGTTTTGAGCAAAACTGTTAAAACTACCGTTCAAGGCTGAAAATAGCATCTCCCTCCATTCAGGTTCACCGACTAGAGAGCTGTCTCCAATTTAGAGTGGCCAATGCTTATGACTTCCACAAAATGGAAAGCAAAAGGGACTGATAGGACAAAGAACTTATTGATTCCCTTACTGAACAAAAATTGTGTGCCTACCCTCTACCAGACACTTAGGACTTAGGGTGTCATTGTCCCTTCACATTGCAAGGAATAGGTATTAAGCAAACAAGTAAAAATTAGCTAATTAAAAGTGACAAGAAAATCAGATGGAATCATGAGACAGTGGCTGGTAAGTGCCTACACACTGGGTACCCAGGGAAATTCTGAGGAGCGGACATTTCCATGACAAGCCATGCACAGGTCTGACATGAGGGGGCTTCAGGGGAGGAGACAGCTAGCGGTTCCGGTTTTTAGGCAGGAATGCCTGGACATTTCTGAAGAACTAACAACAAAAGAGTCAGTGTTTTGAGGACACAGTAACTGAGAGGCAGTGGAGCAAGATGGGTCCTAGGAGTCAAAAGCTGCCATGTGACACCTTGGAGACACACTCAGGAACTCAGCTCTTGTACAGTGCAAGTCAAGACAAAGTTGTATCACGTGGGGATGCAGCATAATGCCATCTAGTATTAAACGAATCACTCTGTGTGCAACAAATGAATTGTATTGTGGAAAAAGAAAAGGGAGACTCATGGACACTGCTAAAGCCATCCTGGTAAGAAAAGATGGCAGCTTGGGCCAAGCAGTAGAGGTGGGGAGACAAGGACAAGCAGACATCAGGTTGGGGACAATATGGCACTTGCATGTCTCCTACCCAGTTTTTTTTTTTTTTCCTTTCTGCTAATATTTGCAGATTTCCTCATTTTTAGGAAGTCTCAAGATCATGTCCCAACATCCATGGGATCACTGCTATAAAACTCACACCTTTCAAATTACCTTAAAACAAAGACTTTCTGGTAACCCAAAATCTTTGCTTAGGGACCAAATTAAATGAAACTGAGCATGATAATACAATAATAGCACATCCATATAATTTTAAGACGATAGTTCCTTTTTTTCATCCAATTAGTGTTGATCGACCTTCTCTAGTGGCTAGGGATACATGATCCCTGCTCCCTCTGATGACCCTGGAGGACCAGCGAGGCTGTGGGAGGCCCCTTTCTGATATCTTCAACAGGGTATTGATATTGGAGATAGAGAAAAATTGGAGGTGTCAGATGACCAGGAAGTCAAACTGACAAGATTCCGAGATTCATTAACCTGAGGCACAGAGGGGACTTGGAAGATGTCTGGTGCCTCCTTTTAAGCGTTTCTTGAATGCTTCTAATGTGCTGGGTTTCCTGCTAAGTGCTTTCTCGGCATTATTTGTTTTTCTCCACTGAACTATCACAGCCTCAGGAGGGCAGAGCCTGCTTCAACATTTTCTCTGCAATCTCACTGTCTAACGCTGGGTCTGAACCTAGGAGGAGTTCCAAAAATATCCGTTTAATGAATGAATAGATGACGTCCTCGTACCCTCCATAAAAACAAAATGAAATACCCCACCACAGAGAAGGACATGTAAGGAAACTGAGGCTCAGAGAGCTATACAACGTCCATGTTCTTACAGCCGGTGAGTGACAAGGCACCAGAACCAACTACCCAGGGTAGGCTCCACCCACATTCCTCAAGACTGTATGATACTGTCTTGGTCAACTGTGTAGAATGTCTTTGGGGATATGTGCTGACACAGGAAAACAATTAGAGGAGTAACAGGACTGGAAACTGAGTCTTTTGGTTCTAGACTTGTCAAGTTTGAGATGCCCTTGGGAAGTCCGCATGAGTGTGTGTAGAAATCAGTTTGGTTCATGGTTCCTAAAATCAGGAGAAAGATGAAAACTGGAAAATGGTCTGGTGCCCCATCAACAAAGAGGTGGTCATTAGAGCCATGGGACCACGTGGACACTGTAAACTTAGGAGACGAGGTATCCGGAGGAGACCCCATGAGCACACTGTGATCAGTATACCTGGTTTGATCAAGGAGTTGTAACTAATTAAGCTATAAAAATGAAACAGTTTCACTTTTTTCTAGTATCTGCTACTGTGTGTCAATCAAACGCACAGTGGGCAGTGGCTATCAACATCTTGGTCGGAGTCCATGGCCGTCAGTCACTTTTAGTCATTTAAAGAATCCAGTGGACCTTAGGCCAGCCCATTTTAACCTTGCATCTCATATTACACTGGACATTCCTTCCTCCCCACAGTCAAGACCAGGATGGACCCCAGTTGTGCTGAAGAGGGAAGGCCCGAGTGACTTTGCATGTCTAATACTGGGTATCCCAGGTTCCAGGGGAATGATGGGATGTTATGGATGGGATGTTATGGAGGGACTCTTCTTTTTCTTGCCTCCCACTGAAATCTGCTTGCAGACAAGCAGGCACTGCCGGTTTTCATTCCTTCACTCGACAAATGGTTGTGCTAAAGACTAAATGATGGGAAAGACGGAGCAGGCTTCTGCTCACATTGGACTTGCAGATTGCAAATGAAGATGACATGTGCAAACAAAGAGTTAGTGCTCATCAAGTGTGACTGAGAGCTGCAAAGATAGAGAGGTGTAGAGAGGGTGAAGAATGGGTCAGTGTGACTCCGTCTCCATCTCCGTGGAGACTCATTGGAGGAAGTCATTATTCCTCAAACAGAAACCAAGTGATACCTTCAGATTCAAAGTCAGAGGATCTCATTCCTCCACTCAGCTTCTGCAATGATGCCCCCTTGTCATTTGGAAAAAGGCCCACGTCCTTAAGACTGTCTTGCCCCACCCTCTAATTCTGCTAGACTGCCCCTTTTCCAGTTCCCACTTTCTTTCTTTTTCCTGCTCACTGAGATCCAGTCCCAGTGAGCTCTGTGCTGTTCCTCAAACAGGCCTCATGAGTGTCTTCCTCAGGGCCTTTGCACTGACTCCTTCTTCTCTGTGAGTTTTCTCCAGATGGTCACATGCCTCACCCTCACCTCCTGCAACTCTTCTTTCAAATGTCTTCTTCACAATGAACCTCCCACCCTGAATTCCCAATCCCCAAGTCCTGTTTCATCCTTTCTCTCCACATTTGTCACCTTCTATAGTAGATTGTCTTATCGTCCCCAATGCCTCATCCCTCCTTGTCCTCACAGCCTTTCTGCTTCCTTGACCAGAAGCTGCATATATTTTCCCATCTCAGTGATGGCAGGACTGGGGTACATGTCTTTGAAGAGGGGCAGAATAGGAATTCTGATCTCCCCTTTTCTGCCTGAAAACAGGAGATTAGACTCCCTGGTGAAAGATGCCCTCCCTGTCCTCTCTATTCTCCAGTGAGGAATCACAACAGAGAAAACTATGCATAAAAGCCTGTGAAAGGATGAGTCTTATCTTCCCTTAGCCTCCGTATACAATCTAGTGTCTTTTCCACAATTGCCTCCCCTTGTTGAACCCAATACAAAAGCATAGAGATCTTGCCACTTCTGCGGGTCTTCATCTCACGAGGGCTGTCGTGTCAAATAAAGCTTTCATTAAATGTGTATGCTTTCCTCCTGTGAATCTAGCTTCTGTCCGTTGCATTCTCAGGCCAAACCAGGACCCAACGAGGGTGGGGGAGAGGGTTTGCTTCCCTACAGCTGACTTTGCCGACAGGATATCAATGGATGTGACACAAAGAACTTGCTGGGTGAGCGCTCCTCACTGTTTTCCTGCCTTTCAACACAAAAAGAACGATCCTTGTATGGCCACTGGTTCATGGATGATGGCCACCTTGAGCAGACTGGAAGCATCCATGGCCCGAAGCAGAGCCAAGCTCAGCCCAGCCCCAAGCAGCTAAACCAGATAGAACAGAGTGTGACCGAGAAGGTATTGGTCATTGCAGGTGACCATGAGTTCCTGGGGTTGTGTATTACTCAGCTCAATCTGACCAGTGCCCTTCTGAACAGTTACTCTTTTTTTTTTTTTTTTTTGAGTCAGAGTCTCACTCTGTCACCCAGGCTAGAGTGTGGTGGCACCCTCATGGTCACTGCAGCTGGGCTCAGGTGAACCTTCTACCTAAGACTTGCCAGTAGCTGGAACTACAGGCACATGCCACCACACCTGGCTAATTTTAGATTTATTGTAGAGAGAAGGTCTCGCCAAGTTGCTCAGGCTGGTCTTGAACACCTGGACTCAGGCAATCTTCTCATCTCCACCTCTCAAAGTACTGGGATTACAGGCGTGAGCCACCATGCCCGACCAGTTACTCCTTTCTTATCTGCATGGCCTGTTGTCTGTCTCATCTCTAGCATGTAAACTTCACGAGGGCAGAGGTCATTGCTCATGTTTGCATCCTAAGTGCCTGGCACGTGGCAGGTGCTCAACACAGTTGCATTTCATTAAGGAGGCAGAGACCTCAAGTCAGATGCTCCAACATCACTTCAGCATGAGGAGGAGGGTCTGTCATGTAATGTTTCACTCAAAGGGATGAAAGAAACAACAGAAAGAGGAGGAGGTTCAGCACATGCACAGAGGTTTGGGTGGACCTGCTGATGTCAGGTGCGTAAGCAAAGGCCCGGTTCCTGGGTGACCCTGGCTTCTGTGGCAAGAGATAACAACTGGCAGCAACCATAACAAGTGTATGAACACCTCAAGTGCAGGGCTCAATGTCAAAAAAGTAACTTGGTTGAGCAGCACAGGCAGTCAGTAAGAATGATGAAGAGCTTGAAGGTTCTGCCCACCTCCCAGGACACTGAGTCACCTATTGGCATGTCAGGAGACTCAAGAGGACAGAAGACACTGGGGCCTGAATGAACTTGGGGACATGAACTTGACTCATGAGGCTCTGATGATGACCCACACACAACGCTGATGTGCAATTGCGCAGATGCTGCCATTCATTTTTAGGTTTCAGACCAGGATCTTCAGAGACAGCTCCACGAACATGCCCCCATGAAGAGGGAGGCTGGCCTTTCTCTGGCCTTCTGCTTTGAATCCTGTAAGGACACCTAAGATCTGCCTCTCTGCCATGTGCCTCTGGATTCCTCTCTGCTCCCATCTCTCCCCTCTATGGGTGAGGTGAGACCCACAAGGAGAAAGGGAAGGCAACTTAGAAGGACTGAAGCACATTCTGGTGGCTTGAAGAGATTCAGAGAGAAGGTTGACATTATAGAGAATAACTCATAGCTCTATTTCAATAACACCATATTTATTGTGTGTGTGCTCTGTGGCATCTAGACATTGCCACAACACCACACTAGATTTTAGAGTTTTGCTACAATAAAAACAACAAAAACATCATACAAGTTTCAAATATCTTCCAGAATTTGGGGAAAAAATGTCTAGGTTCTATTTCCCCAAGCAATTGCTATCTCTCAACTGTACTATAGCAGAAGGGCTAACTCCATCAGTCAACCTTTTAAGCCTGATACAGTTTCCACATACGTAAATAGGTCTTCACGATTCTCTACTGTTATAGAAAAGAAAGTTAGAGTACTAATTGAGAGTAAATAGCTCTCCAAAGATGACAGCATGCTTTGACTTTATTCAGACTATGGGTTTCAACTCGCAAGCCATGAGAATTTAGGTTATCCTATTGCCCACTTAACCACGTTTTCACTTTGCCTCCCACAACAAAAGAATATAAGTTGAAGACATTTAGCAGTGGGAGGCTTCTGTATATGGTCCTGAATTTTCTGCCTGGGCTACTGAAGAAACAGTATGTCTCAATTCACAGCTGGTATGTTAGGCTCATCTTCCCAAGTCAATAAATCCCCTCTGTCGCCTCAACTTGAAACTGCCTGTTCTTTGTTCTTCGCATTCACTTGGTGCTTATTTTCCTATGGTGTCACGGGAGCAGTGCCTTCTCTGATACGCTTCCCGCAGACCTTGGGTCCTGAGCAGATCTGGGAGCCTTCTTCTGAACATGCTTCTGAGGATGCCATTAAGGTCTCACTAGGGAGCCCTGCTTCTCTGGCCTTCCTCGGTGCACACATGCGATGCACACGCACATACTTGTACACACACATACACACAGAGCTTCCTGTTTGTGATCTCATCTTTCAATGACCAGATCCCTGCTCTATTACCTGTGGCCAGAGGGAGTCTCTTCCAGGACTGGTGGCCACAGGCCTCTGACGGCAGGCAGCACCCCTGAGTTCTTCCCATGCATCTATTCTCATACTTCTCCAGCTTCATTTCTTTTACAATGGGGCAAGCATTCCACTGTTATTCAGAACATAGGAAGATTATCATATGATGTTTCCAAACAATCTTTATCAGAGAAGTAGCTGTTCAATGTAGAGACTGAATCCACCCTAGCTCCACCTGAAACAGCTGCTTTCTCTCCTACTTGCCTGGCAAGCATGCGTGGGCTGGGATTCTCTGCCTCGGGCCCACGAGGGTCCGTGAAGCTCCTGCCTGTCGGCAGCCATGCTTAACCCACTTAACCAACAGAAAGGCTCTGCTCACCCCATGACAAATGAGTCCTTCCCCCCAGAGCAGTCATGCTCCCTGGCACAGAACCAGATCACAAGAGAAATTCAATAACAAATATTGGAGATTTTGCTCTTTGTCTACTTCAAAAGTAAGGACTCTGGTGATAAGATGTACTGGTTGCCCTGGTTGCTACCCTAGTGCTGAACTGCCCAGGCAGCACAACCCTGCTCTGCCACTCGCACCTGAGCAGGGCCAGCTGGAAGCCACAAGTGAGAGCAGCCTGTCCCATCTGCAGTGGCGGAGCCTGGGACAGCTGCTGCTTATGGAAGTGATAAGCCCTGATGTCACACACAGGGGCAACATGCAACATCCTGGCTTCCCTAGCACAGAACAGAGACAGTGTGCTAAGTTTTGACTCGAAAGGACTTACCCCATGTATCCTTCTCCAAATTTATGCTGGACTCTAGGCTGCTGGGTTCCCTGCTCACAGTAAAACTTCTCCAGTCAAATTGATAAGTCAGACTTACCCAATCTCTCTTGCTTCTCCAATGAGAGAGAGCTCAGACCCTAGGTGGCTGTGTGTCTTGGGGAGCAACTTGCCAGGTGGTCACTCGAGGAGCCTGGGAGGAGCAGGCATCCTCTCCACCCCTTGTCATTCCGAAGGGCAAGGGCCTCCAGCACAGGATGCAAGGCGAAGCAAACCACTCAGTTTCTGCCTAAATGGCCAATTCCATTTCACTGATCATTCATCCACCAGGCATTTGAATGTGTGGTGGGGATCAGAGCAGTTTTGTTTAAAAACAGAAAACATAGACTCTTCTTCAAGAGATCATAACTGAATTGGAGAGATGGATGATATTAAACCGAAAAGAGAATCACCCAGGATAGACTGAGGACACTTGAATTTTTCACAAAGAGTAAGGAATCTTTGGAACACCACCTGCATGAAAACCTACCTGATTCTACTATGAGCTCCGTCGGAACCTAATGAGGGCAGTAGGTACAGATTTCCACACAGGTTTTCTTCAGTAGTTTGATTTGCTTGATAAGCGTTAGTTAAACTTTAAAAATTGTCTAAAGGTACTAATAATTATTTCATGTTTTTTCTCAGTACAATTTTGTGAGGTTTATGTTTAATTAACCAAGTGGTATATTGAGCATGTGAGAACAAGATAGGTTCTCTGTAATCGTTAATCCTCAAGTCACCAAACCATGTTGAAATATCAGTAAAGAGAAGTGGAGGCAACAGTCATGTGTGCCCACACATACGACATGTATGCACAACACACACACACATACACACAAATATACATACACATGGATTCACTTGCTAGACCTGCCATAACAAACTAGGTGACTTAAAATAACAGATTTATTCTCTCAGTGTTCTGGAACTACAGGTGTGCCACCACATCCACAGAATTTTTTTTTTTTTTTTTTTTTGGTAAAGACGAGGTCTTGCTAGGTTTCTCAGGCTGATCTCAATCTCCTGAGCTCAAGGGATCCTCCCACCTTGGCCTCTCAAAGTCCTGGAATTACAGGTGTGAGCCACTGTGCCTGGCAACTTTTATGGACTTAACACAGGCTATTTAGTAGGTGACTTTTTTCCTGGTGGTTAACTTAGATCCTCGTATCCAATTAATTATGTGTTGAACTTTCAAAACTGATTAGACTTTCATTTCTGGCCAAAATGGAGTAAGAAGCATCAGATTTACCCTCCTGCCTGAAACAACTCAGTGATCGAGACAAAAGGTATGAATCAATGGTTTTCAAGGACACAAAGCAAGGAAGGACAGAGATCTGCGATCACTTCAGCTTAGTGACTTCAGAGAGTGTCCAGGCTCTAGTTCCAGAGGGAGATCCCAGGTGAAGCTCAGCGAACGTGCACATCCACCGTGCACATGGGGAGGGCAAGGCAGCTGGAGTTCATAGAAAGAGTCGCACGGACAGAGAACCTCAGAGTACTGTTTAGGGTTCCCATCAGGTGTTTGGCTACTGGTGTAAATGTTCACTTTGGAGAATGGTATGTATACACATATCCACTTCGTTTGTCAGTTTCTTAAGACAATGAACATATATCTAATGTAAGATCCAGCCATTCCTGTCTAGAATTTCTAACTAATGGAAAGGAAAGCCTATGTTCACATCGAAACTTGCCATGCTCATAGCAGCTCTATGTGTAACTGACCCAGATGGGAAGCAACTCAGATACGCCTCAGCTGGTGAACGGATGAACTAACTGTGGTATAACCACACAATGGAATACTGCTCAGCAGTAGAAAAGAATGAACCATTGACCAATGCAACAGTATGAATGGGTCTTAAAATAGTCATGCTGAGTGAAAGAGGGGAAAAAAGAATACATACTGTACAATCATTTTTTTAAAATTCTAAGAAATGGAAACTAATCTCCAGGGACAGCAGGTTAGTGGTTCCCAGGGGATGGGGAAGGGAGGCAGAGAGAGGTGGGACTCCAAAGCAACATTGGAAATTTGGAGGCAGATGAATTCATTGGTTGAGGTGGTCTCACCGGCACGTGTCCTGACTAATGGCATCACACTCTTCGAATAGGTGGGTTTTGTGGTGTGCCAATTATACCACAAGGAAAAATTCAATGAACAGAAAAAAGGGATTAGGACTAAAGAGGTTTCTTTACCAAAAGAGTTTCATATGTGGCTACCTTCTCACAATTGAGTTTGAGGAGGCAGCAGGAGAATGTGTTCACATGCGGTCACTTTCTTAATCCCCTGCTGTTACTGAATAACATACGAGGGGTGCTCTATTTGAAAGCATGCTCTATTTCAGGTGTCCCACATGATAACAGGGTTCTACACAAAAGGAAAAAGGTCGAGTTAATTTGGTGTATGTTTTGATTTCTGTTCTCCTAAATGGCATACTCGGTTTTGTTATTCCTACAAAAGGGAACTAGAGAAATAAGGACTTGGTTTGGGCTTTAGTTATTTTTATGCAGAAGCACACACACACATACATATACACAAGTATATAAATATGTATATGTGTATATATGTATGTATATATTTATACACGCACATATATATACACATATGTATATATAACATTTTTGTTCTGTTTTATTTATTTATTTATTTATTTTTTTTTTTGTGATGCCCAGGCTAGTCTCAAACTCCTGACTTCAAGTGATCCTGTTCTGTTTTATTATTTTTGCTTTGATTTGTCCAAGAGACTGGAGCATAGAATCAGATCAATTCCACCTTTGAGATGTATTCACAGTGCATTGGAAGAGAATTAATCTGGAATCACATTAAAAACTCCTGACACCCCCCACCACTGCTATTTCTGAAGGAAAAGAGTAGGAAAAGCAATCAATGTGCTTTGTGTATTCACAGACTTCAGATAAACTCTGGGTGTCAGTCCTGTTTCCATTTCAAGAGGCTGTAAATGAAGGACTGTGAGTCCCAACGCACAGCTGGAAGGCAGCCCCTCCCATGTAGAGGGTGAACAGGGCAAAGGGGCTTCCAACCCCAGCCCCCAGGGGTGAGACCCGGTGCATGGTTTTTACCACTGACTGGTGACAAAGACAACTTTTCCAATGAACAGAAAATCCTTAATTTAGAGCCTATATATTTCCTACTTTATGTTAACTGTCTTCCTTTTGTTAAATGATATTGACACCAGATACTTTTATTATTGTGTTTTTAATTATTCTTGTAAAAATAAAACATTGTAAGCTTATATTGTTTTCTCCTCGTCTTTTTTTTTTTTTAAATGTTAACTTTTTAGTGAACTAAAAAGTCTTGGCTGGATCAATGCTTGTCAGGGCATGTGGAAAATTTTATTGACATTTTTGTTTTGGTTTACATAGGCTAAGTTATAACAAAAACAAAGATGCCCGAACATAATCACACATAGTCACACATGACAATGCTTCTTCTAAACATAAGAAATCTCATCTTTAATTTCCTCAATGCAATATCTTCATAAAATAGCTGACCTGCCAAGCTTTCAGAGAACACAAACAAGGGTGCAGGATAATCAGTTCCCACTGTTGCCCCAAGGAGAACCCCCCAAGGGCTGCTGATTGGGGGCTCTGATAAGAAACTAATAATTCTTTGGCGAGTCCACCTTAGAAGGAGCCATGGAAACACAGAGCAGCAATGGCACCAGTGAAGATCAATCTTAAGCCAAAATATAGACGTGCATTTTATCATCATGACTGCACACAGCAACACAGGATTATCAGGTGTAGATGAACCTAATTAGATAGGGCGGGGGTGGGTGTGGGGTGGGGGCAGAGAATGGGCACCTATGGGGTGATTGCTTCCAGTTCTTCTGAAAGGCAAGGTCCAATTCACCATGAAGGGGCACAGG